>JADDOH010011665.1:0-35530 GCA_016648135.1 Agrypnia vestita
CCTTGGTTGTCATTCCTATAATATGGATAGTGTATAAATGTCATACTTATATATTGATAGTATATAGATGTCGCCGCTGGAAAATAAGATAGTGATAGATGGCAATAGAGTAATTGTACCAAACAAAGTAAGCGCGTTACATAAATATCATACACAACTTTCCAAATTTGATAGATGTGTGGTCGATCATGGGTGAACGTCGCATTGTGTAAAGTGATCACTTAAGCCAGCCTTACAACGAGTCATCAGCCCTGCAGATGCCCAAAAACAGACATCCATATATACTCTCCCAAATGAATAATTTTTACTCTGTGACACATCTTTATTTTATCTTAATTAATGGTACTCCCTCTAGGGACGAAATCCAGTAATTGTGTTCATAAAAATATGAACACACTAAAAAAATATATACATAGTCAGTTATCCTCCTTACTTATTCTTCCATATTTTCTTAAATGTATTTTGTTATTTCTGCAGTTCTTTCAACGAGTCCCATAGCTACCAACATCACGGTGAGGGTCCAATAAAGAAGGACACGGTACTCGTATTAGACTCCTTCACTGGTGGAGTGGTGTCATCATGGGGGTCAAATTCCTTCTACATGCCCCACGGCCTCACGGTCGACAGGCACGACAACATATGGGTCACAGATGTGGCGATGCACCAGGTGTTCAAGGTATATATATGTTGTAAAGTTGTGAGTATATTCAAGGTAGAATTGTTATTCATAATAACTGTGCAGATATAAATAAAAGTGGATTCCTTTTTGGAGGATGCGCAAAAAATATATATGTATGTATGTTATACATGTATGTACACAGAATGTCTCGTAGCGAGTACCAAAATTTTTACAGGTGGATTCCTGCCTTGATAATGAATCAAAAATGTTCAAAAAACCATCATCTAATCAATAGTTATGGAGATACGAAATATGAAAGTTTGCATTTTTTTTCCAATATTTCTGATTTATTTTTTGCAAAAAGTTGAATTATCACTATAACAACTTATATTGATTACAAAAAAATTCATTCGCTTCAATACAACTAAAATAAAATGATAAAAATATTGTAAAAAAATCTATTTTCAATTTTTGCAAGATTTTTATCATTTTACTCGACTTGTATTAATTTGCGAAATTAGGCGCAGAACTAGAATAGTGGATATCATGAATCGTGTAGCGAAGCTAAAATGGCAATGGGCAGGACATGTTGCAAGGCAGGATGCTACAAGATGGCCTCCCAGAGTTCTGAAATGGAAACCTTGGAAGAGGGAGAATAAAAGAGGCATTGGAAGACCTCAAAGGAGATGGGTCGATGATATAGCCACTGTGGGGGGAAAGAAATGGCTACAATTAGCAAACGACAAGGAAGGATGGAAAGAGAAGGAAGAGGCCTAAATCCAGCAGTGGAGAGACGAATTTGCTAATTTGCAAATAAATTTTTTGTAATCAATATAAGTTAATTTAATGATAGTTCAAAAAATGAATTAGAAATACTGAAAAAAAATGCAATCTTTGATATTACATATCTACATAACTATTGGTTATGGCTGCTTTAACATTAAATATGCTTTAACATAAAATTGACTATGTCCCGGACTATTGGCAATTACGAATCAGTCAACCTGAAAAATCGGCCATCGAAAATGAGTAATAATAGGTTAGGTTAGTCGTAAAAGTTGTTAGGTAAAAAACTGAAGAATATTTGCAAAGTTAAAGTGAAAGTAATGAAACTAAAACTATTAAATTTTAAAGGTGAAGAACTCACAACCTCAGAGCATGAGTAATTACCGCCATCTGCTGAATCAGATTTACATAATTATTTCAAGTCAAAGTGATCTCAAATCAGTTAACGATGATCACACGGATGTTGCTACTATAATCAGTGAGGATTGGGTTATAGTGTCTAATAAAAGAATTTCGTGCGTAGGTTTGTTGGGCAAATAATAAATGAATCTCAAGCAGGATATAAAAATAAAAAGCTAAATAATCTAAAATAAAAAAAATACTTGATTGAGTAGATTTAAGCTGTAAGCTTAACTCTACTCAATCATACCACTCAACATTCCATCTCAAGTAAGAAATTACTTGGGATGGAATGTTGAGTGGTTTTGTTACAATGAATACTTGTGTGAAAAGTAAAGCTGTTGTTAAAAGTCACTTTAATGAATACAATAACAATTTCAAAACATTTAATTGCATACATACCTAACATCATGTGTCTCTAAAATATGGGAGGCATGCTCCTCCCCGGATTAAGTCATCCATAGTGTGGGGATCAAGTCTCCCATATATGGGTAATTCCCATTTTTTATCAAAAAAAATGTAAAAAAATGAAAACGTCCTTGTAGTAAAAGTGATGATGGGTCTTATTAGTTTTGGTCTTTCTCTTCAAGGGAAAAATATTCACCGAGCTTGCAGCCCTTAAGGTAGTGAATTATAGGGGCTTGAAAAAAAATGTCCTCCATGGTAATGTTACCTCATGTCCGTGGAAGTGACATTTCCTACATGAATGTAATACATATATGGGAGTGACATACTACAAGGAGGTGATACTTTTTGGAAATAACCTTTGCATTTCAAAACTGTATTTATTTTAATTCGTTTTCGTTCACAGTTGTGTTTTCGTTGGGGTATCCCTTCGGCAGTTTTTGAATGCTCTTTGTGTTTTGGTATCTAAAATCAACAATAAATGGATAATAAACAATAACAAAATAAATAAATGAAGCAAGCATTCTGTAAAGTCGCGCCCTTATACTATATAATTGTCAGTTCCATGGGTCAACAGTCACATCCATGGGTCAATTTTTATCCACGGATCCATGGAAGTGACGTCCATGGAAGTGACTTTTTTCATTAAAATCGTAGAAACATAACCACTTAATCAACCATGAACATACAAATTTAGTATAGTGTTTTTGATACATAAACGCAATTAAACCACAAAAGCAAAGTTCATTATTGAAGTGTACATACCTTTGACGATCAACACGGTTGTGACCACTTATGCTTTACGGATTTTGACACTAGGAAACTAAATAATATTTTCTCGTAGCGGTTACAACGCCGGTAGAAACTGTCAACTGAGTCAAGATGGCAGAAGATTACTTAGTTTATTCACAGTAGCGTTTGTCAAAAATACACAATATTTTTATAAAATATGACTGGTGTGACACTCATCCATGAAAGGGACAAATAAATTGATCACAAACTTTTATCTATTAAAAAAAAAGAATGTGTATAGCTATAGACATTATGTTTATATATTTAAATAGTAAATTTATTTAAGTTCATATTGGCAATCTTTTTTATGTATTTATTATAAGGAGAAAAAGACATGATATTTTTTTTCCCACAAAGCTAAAGTAATCACACCCACGGAAGGGACATTTTTGATGGTTTGGCACTTAATAAAAAAATAACTATGCACTTAATTTACATATTAGGTCCTTACATATGAAATTGGCGTTTTGCCGTACTGGCAAATTTGATCTCAAATATCTTCTCTTTGGTTAGGAATTCCAAATCCAAATTTATACAGCTATTTACTCATGTATTTGTGTTTTGAAAATTATAATTCATTTGTTTTTTCCTCAATTGTTTTTTTCTTTGCGTCACTCAGTTTACAAAATGAAAAACTTGAAATATCGCGTTATTTACGAGTACGAGTTCCACCGTGGCACCAGTGCTGCAAAAACGGCTCGAAGGATTAATGATGTGTATGGCGACGGTGCCGCAAAAGAAAACACAGTGCGTTTTTGGTTCCAACGTTTTCGTTCTGGAAATTTCGACCTGCAGAACAAGCCCCGTGGACGGCCGGAGACCAAAGTTGATAATGAAGAATTGAAGGCTATTGTGGAAGCGGATCCATCGCAAACCACATCCGAGTTAGCTGCAGGCTGCGGTGTTAGTGATAAAACTGTTTTAATCCACTTGAAGCAAATTGGTAAGGTGAAAAAGCTTGAAAGGTGGGTACCTCACGAATTGAGTGAAGCAAATCAACAAACGCGCGTTGACTGCTGCGTTGCATTACTCAACCGGCACAATAATGAAGGGATTTTAAATCGAATCATTACCTGTGATGAAAAGTGGATCCTGTACGATAATCGGAAGCGCTCATCGCAATGGCTGAACCCTGCCGAACCAGCCAAACCATGCCCCAAGCGAAAATTGACTCCAAAAAAGTTACTTGTGAGCGTTTGGTGGACTAGTGCTGGTGTCGTTCACTACAGCTTTCTTAAATCTGGCCAGACGATTACGGCAGATGTCTATTGTCAGCAACTGCAAACCATGATGGAAAAGCTAGCTGCTAAACAACCGAGGCTGGTTAATCGCTCTAGGCCACTGCTGCTTCATGATAACGCTAGACCACACACTGCACAACAGACGGCTACCAAATTAGAGGAGCTTCAATTGGAATGTCTAAGACATCCACCGTACTCTCCGGACCTTGCCCCAACAGATTACCATTTTTTTCGAAATTTGGATAACTTCTTGCAAAGGAAAAAATTCAACTCCGATGGGGCAGTCCAAACCGCCTTCAATGATTTTATTGATTCCCGTCCGAATGGTGTTTTTAGTAAAGGGATCGATGAACTACCTATGAGATGGCAAAAGTGCATAGATAGCAATGGTACATACTTTGATTAAATAAATATATTATAATAAAAAAAAATCGGCTTTATGTTCCTCCCATACTAAACGCCAATTTCATACGTAAGGTCCTAATATATATTCTAAATTTACAATATATTACTTATATTTTGTGAACATAAATCACGATCCCAGTATTTAAGTACTACAGCTTGGAAAAATGATAGTCCCACTAGTTTTTTTCAAAAATGGGAATTACCCATATAGGTATTTAATGTTCAATAATAACGAAAAATTATTAAGTTTAATCAAAATAATGACCATATCATGTGGAAAATTATTAAATAATGTATACTATATATAATATTTAGTCATCCACTTTACGTAAAATATGTACGTTTCAGAGCTCTAGTTAGTCGGAAGGTGGAAAAAAATAAATTACAAAATTCCACCGCAATAAACAAATAACAAAAACAGACAAAGAGAGTAAAATAAAAATAAAAACACAGGCTTTAATCATGTTTTGTGAAGTGTGCATGCCGTTCTGGAGAGTATACCTATTAAAATTAATAATATTACTAAGCTAAATCTTAGTTAACTAATTAATCACAGGTACTAACGATATGGCAAGTTGCTGACTGAGCGAACTCCCTGTTAAAATGCATCTAGAATCTTGTGTTATAACGTCGTGCAGGTGGGCGCCAACCCACCAATCTTTTCGACACCGGCTACTATGAACACATTGGTGGTCCGTTGTTCTCCATGGATGCAATGACGTTCAATAGCTAACTAACTATTCACTACTAGTCATAGATGTGAGTGGTGCTGGACTACGGAAGAATCCCGGACATTAATCATATTAAAAGAACATTCGAGGTATTTATAGAATGCTTTATAGAATACCGGACAGTTACTGCGTAAGATGTATTTCAATATTACGTAATAATTCAGTATAAAGTGGTAGGAATTGGAGTTTGTCTACCTAATGAATATTTTCCTAAAAATACGTATTTTTCAAAAAATTTAATTTTTCAGCGACCGATTCTCATCAAAATGTCATTATTTAATTTATGAAACGTAATTAAAAATACAAATTAATTAGAGATATGCTTCAATCTACATTTGATTATTAAATGATGAAATACAATTTATTAAAGAAACACAGCATAGTTTTTTAACTGAAAATCGCACACGACAAAAATACAAATTTCTGCCACATAATTGCAACCTAATTTAGTGTAGGCATAGTGTAGGCACATAATAACCTAATATAGTGTAGGCACTTTATATCCTGATAAAGGGACCATTGGCTCCGAAATGTGTTGATTATTCAATATATCGTAGTTTTACACAAATTATTTAATTTTTATTAATATAAATAATGTAACCGCAGAGTTATTTTGCTATTATTGAGAAGTAAAATGAATATACTTCTTCAAAAAGAGTAAAATGATTTTGTGGTGACATTTATAATATAATTAGTAAAAATTTACTTTGTTTTCACCACATATATATAGAAAAGATCCACATGTTTCAGGGCCAATGGTCCCTTCTCAGTATATAATGTATAATAACAAATTAAAAATAAATTCGAAGATTAGACAATAAATTTTTATTGTCAATACTTTCGTTTTTAATTTGTTAGTATACATTGTATCCTGACAAAGGACCATTGGCCCTGAAACATGTTTTCAATATATAATTGAAAAATAATATTTTCAATATATAATTTATTTATTTATTTATTTATTTCATTTCTTTACTTTTACATTTGTTTGAGTAAAATTATACTATGCCTGTCTCACTAGAGAGCTCTGTGTTGAGACAGGCAAAGTTTACAATTATAACTTTTATGTAAGTACATTTATACAAAATAGGTTAAAACAAAAAGTACATTTTGAACAAATAAGTTTTAAAAAAAGATTTATAATAGCCTAAATATACACTAATACAATCTCAATTTTTCTAATTCTCAATTTGTTTGGATGAGTTTCCCAATAGCTGGTCGACCCATCTCTTTTACCCAAATTTTATAGTTGTTTTTACATTTTTCGGATTGTTAATTTGTGATACCCTTTCCAGCATTGTATTGTACAGTTTCGGGCCGATGTGTTTGAAGTTCCTTTGTCCATACGTGGTTCGCGCTCTTGGGACTTGAATAGCATCTTTGTTTCTGCGTGTATGTATAGTGTTTTGGGTTTGTATGAAATGTGTTTGTTTGTGTTTGTACATGTAATTTAGGACAGTTTTGGCATATATTTGTCTAACATCAAAAACTTCTAATTTATTAAATATTTCGTCTGTATTTGTAGTAATCGGTGTTCCTAAGATTGTTTTTAAAATTGTTTTCTGGACAATAATTTAAGGATTAATTGCCGTTAACGTCGCTCTTCCCCACGCAATTACTCCGTGTTCAATGATCGTCTGACATATAGCGTAGTACACTGTTATCAAAAGTTTAATGTCGAGAAAATTTCTTATATTTCTGAGAAAGTAAAGTGTTTTTTTAATTTTATTGGCAATGAATTCTATATGGTCAGCCCATTTAAGTTTAGCATCAATGATAAGGCCTAAGTATTTTATTTTCTCAGTGCGATCAATATTGGAGCACTGGCAGTTATCAACGTGGGGATTGGAGCAAGTGTGTACTCTTATTTTATATTCATTGGAAGGTTGAGTATTTTCTTTTATACTAGAAGTAAGATATTTGGTTTTGTTTGTGTTGAGTGTTAGAGTATTACTATCAAGCCAGATTTTAGCAGCATTGATACCTATTTGTGCTTTTAACAGTATCATCTGCAAAACAAATAACATTCCCATTTGTGAGAATTTTGCAAAGGTCATTTATATAGATCAAAAACAATAAAGGACCTAGTACACTACCCTGTGGGACCCCGAAGCTAGTAACAAGAGGTTTGCTAGTGATATTATAAATTCTGACTTGGTGTTTTCTATCTGTAATATAACTTATGAACAGATCTAGTTCTTTGCCTGAGATACCAATTTTTTCTAACTTGTCAATTAATTTTGTGTGAGATATTGTATCAAAAGCCTTCGTAAGGTCGAGGAAGATTGATATACATTTTTGTCCCTTATCCAAATTAGTAGTGATAAAATCAGTGACAGAGGCGATAGCTTCGGTTGTTCCCAAATTTCTTCTAAAACCAAATTGAAAACAAAGTGCATTTTTATTAATTATATAAATGAAAATAGTTAATCAAGAGATTCGGGTGAGTGAGTTTCGAATCTTTTCTTGAAAATCACAAACGTTCGGATAAATTCTAAAATATTCTGTTCCAAATAATATTATTTGAAACTCAATGGATTGCTTCTAACCTACGCTCCACTTTGACTAATTATTCTGAGACACACATCTTCATGGTTAAATATAAATATGTGCGATTGTATGTCTAATGTAATTACTGCGTAACAATGATCATTGAAAAGTTAAAAAGAAATCTATTCTAGCTTTCAAACTCGGCATGAATGGCATTTTAGACCCAATCGTATTCTCCACCACTTAAGTAGATGCAGAAATCTACCAGCTTCTGGCGTCAGGAGTCTGCCGACTTCTCAAAACGAGAATCCGAGATCAACATATCTTAAAATTTAATGAAGCTAAATGTTATGTAAATTTTTATTTGTTAATTTATTCCGAGAGCATCTAACGCTCTGCCCAGCTGGAGCTGGAGCGCGCCACTGCCCAGATAACGAACTGGAACATTTTCTTTTCAACGTTTCGCGAATTAATTAACTGCGGGTATAAATTCAATTGGACCATTCCACTCCCACCGCGGACGGAATTCCCCTCACCTTGACACTGCAAGGTAGAAAGTTCAACATGTTTTTTTTAATTTAAAAAAATGTTGCGGCGTAAAGAAACTCGTGTGTACAAACATTTATGCCTGCAAAGCACGTTTATTCATTTATTACTATCAACACTCTTGTGGTCTTTTAAATGTATTTATTTGTACTTTATTTATTTATGGGAAACTCACAGTGCATATATAAATCAGATTACGCATGAATACTAAATAGTCTAGAGACCATCTTACAACTTTCCACAGAATTAACGGGTTATGTATTAACATATAGCAACAAAAGTTAGACAAAAAATTAAAAATGGGAAAGGTTAAAGTTACGAACAAACTACAAAAGTCAAAGAATTAAAGATAAAAGGGGAATGAGGAATGGATAGGAAAGAAAAAGAAGTGCAAAAGATATATAGCATAAAAATATCTGATTAATACATCTGCATATACATATACGAGGTCTGGACAAAAGAAAAAAGATGAATTAAAGAAACATAAAAGATAAAAATATTATTTATAATAATGTGATTTCATACATAAGTGAACACAATTTAAAAAATATACAAACAATTTTTTGAAATATTATATATCGACTGTGAATCGACAATTAGACATTCTGAAATAAACAATATTGCTATTTCTGTATCTTGACAGTTATTATATAACATTGTAATGCCGCCAATTTTGACGTTTTATTTTGACAGGTTTGAAATTAATGAATTCAATAAATCAGAAAAATTCACAATTATGAATGACGAGCTTTTTAATTGATTGAATTCATTAATTTCAAACCTGTCAAACTTAAAAATTCAAAATTGGCGGCATTGCAGTGTTACACGTATACAATAACTGTCAGAAATAGCAATATCGCTTATTTCAAAATACGGCCGAATCTCCTATAATAATATTAAATAAGGCTAAACGCCAAAATAAGCATCTATCGACTTTATGATCATACTACAATAAGAAGTAGTTAATTTTTATTTATATTTTATTTTCACAATTATTCAAAAGGTAAACAGAAATTAAACAGATTTTCATGGAATACCAAAAAAAGTAGGAAGAGAATACAAGTTTTTAAATTAATACTATATCGAGATACTAAAAAATTTACATTTATTAAGAAAAGAGATATTGGCGGTTCACGGTTGATATGCCCTAAGAAAAAAATTACTTAGATGTCTCTCGCTTAGTTCCTACAATTATTTGAAAGGAACTGATTTGGAACATGCGCAAAACTTTCAAAAATTTGATAATGTACGGATGGTCTTACAGTGGAATTGGTGAACGTTGCATTGTGTAAAGTAAAAACTTAATCCAGCCCGTACAGGTCGTAATGCCTGTCCAACTCTATAAAGATTACCATATATCTACGTTTCCCACATAAATAGCTTCGTCTCTGTGAGACTTCTATAATTTATCTTAATTAATAACAAAGTAACCCTCACGCCGTTACCCCACAAGGATAGACAGAGAGGACAGAATGCCACATTATTCTTTCTTGACACACCACTTCGGCTTGCTTCGGTTAGATTCATACATCTTCTCATGCATTCTCTATGGTTGTTTTCATGTTGAAGGTTTTAACAGGGCCATCCTCCAATTTTTTTTTATATGACGTCTGTTTTTGTTTTTGTTTTTGATGCCATCAACACTCATTTCATATATTTTCTTAATTACCCTTTCCTCGTCCAAAGGTTCCGCGTGACCAAATCACCCCAGCGACCCTTTCTTTATGCTATTTATCACACAATAGCCAGCATTACACTCACTTCTAATTTGCTACTTCCTCACTGTATTCTTTTATGACTTCTATCGCATAAATATTTAATTTAGATGTTTTTTTCCAAAATAATATGTCTGCGTGAAAGACATGCTTCAACTTACTCACTGCAGGCGCCTGCTAGATAATATATATTTTTGTAAATTTATTAATTTAATTTAATAAAATTTTCTACAAACTATCATTTAGGGTCATTAACAAATTATTGATAATATATTCTGTCTACTTAAAAATTAAAATAAAATAAAGCGACCCTTATTCGCGAAATGGAACCCTCAACCTTCGTGTTCGTTGTTGAATGTCCCGTTAAATCATTTCGGAATAACATTTGAATTAAAGTTTTACAATCGAAGGGGATGAGATTTTTTATTAAAACCGTTCTTTTAATGCACATAAAGATTAAGCTGATCATATCACCCTCACAGGTATGCACGCAAAATACAGCCTCATTAAAGAACTTGGTGATAAATGCCGTACACTTATAAGTTATACTTTTATCACTTCTCGCGTTAACCAGCAGAAAGTTGAATCAGCTTGAAACTGTTTAGTAATAATTTTAGATATTCATACATCTCATAAAATGTGTAAATTATTATATCCATTATGTTATATATACAGGGGGTTATAAGTATTATTAATATTAATTCATCTGTAGCTATTTATATGCGAGTATGTGATACGTAAAATCCAAGAAAATTGCATTCCTGTACGCATACTTTCCATTATTTACATTTGTCCTTATAATCGGCCCGATTCTGAAAATAACAATGTCTGGATCTTTAAGATCTTTATCCCAACACTTAATAGACGATAATAAAAATTAAAAATTAACGAGACATAGCTTTACGTCGGTGTTTGTTTCTGTAAGTTTCTACATGAGATAGACATAGAGGGAGGGAGAAAGATGTAAATTGTTATCTGTCAAATGTCATGGTGGGAAGATTTGAATACGCGGTAACGCGGTCATGACAAGTTTAATCATGATATTTCATCTGGACGCTGCGGATGAAGAAATTAATACGTTTGTAAGAAACAATCTTTCTTATATCATCTTTTAATACAGTGTATTTGAGCCGTAGAATTACAAAATCCGCTCTGGA
This sequence comes from Agrypnia vestita, assembly GCA_016648135.1. Classification (NCBI taxonomy): domain Eukaryota; kingdom Metazoa; phylum Arthropoda; class Insecta; order Trichoptera; family Phryganeidae; genus Agrypnia; species Agrypnia vestita. Next base: position 11,287 of record JADDOH010011665.1, read on the forward strand.
CATTTTTAATTTTTATTATCGTCTATTAAGTGTTGGGATAAAGATCTTAAAGATCCAGACATTGTTATTTTCAGAATACGGATGAATAGCTGTCTGGGCAGTCTTTTTCAATCTTTTGCTAAAATTTCAACAGATAAGGATATAAGCGATATCGAAATTTGCATTTTTTTTCAATATCTCTGAACATTCTTCTGTAAAACTTTGGAGTATTATGATAGCAACTTATATCTAAAATCAAAAATTGATTCGCTTTTATACAAGTCAAATAAAATGATTAATACTGAGCAGAAGTTGAACCAGATTTTTTTTGTATTAGTCCCATTGCCAACGTTATTCATTGTTGATTATTAATTTTGTACGTGATACAATGTTATCAAAATGACAATGCTCCTCGTCTTAAACAAAATAAATGGTTTTTCATCTAAATTGGGTCGTGTTAATGTCCATAAATTGTAATATTTGAAGTGTAATATTACATACTACGTACAATATTAAAAAAACAAGCGAGCCTTACAGTAGTCGCATATGATGTGTAACATTAATTTGACATCTCACAATTAAAAATATCAATTGAGCAGCAACAGAAATTAACATCAACATTTAAAAAAGCTAGTACCTACCTAGTAAATACAAGTAAAGGAAATGTACGTGCATTTATTTATTATTTAATTTTTGCCGCACTAGGTATGTACCGTATATCTACATACGCGTTTTGTTTAGAAATGTGTGTGATCAATTACATGTTATTATTTATTTTCGTAGATGGCGGTAGGGTGCCGCCATACACATTGTATGAAATCTTTGCATAAATATTTAAAATAATCACACATATCATAAAATTTGAGAATGTAAATCATTAAGGGTAGTTATTGTTTACATCATTGTAAAAAAAATGATATATAAGCCAAAATATATCAAAGATACAACATTCTCAAGCTTGACATCAGCCCCGCAGCATATATACAAAATCAGAAGCATTGGCTGTTGAAAGTGTGCGTCTTTGCTGTGATGGCACTTGCTGGACATTGATTTGTTTATGAACATTTAATTTATATTTGTTTTATGGGTTCTATAAACCCCGTGCTGTAGTAACGATCTGCAGTATTGATCTCTGAACACTTTTGTTGAGGAATTTTATCATGTACTACAAAAATTTTACCCACTCTGTACATAAATATTAAAATATATATTGCGTAAATTACACGACATGGTATTTACTAAACTCTATAAGTATCGAGTTACATGTTTAGGCTTTGCGGATTATAATAATCTCTCCTCTGATCCCACATCTTATAATATATTTCCTTACAACTTTATCAACGTGGGTATAATTAATTAGCAGTTATTTCGCTAAGCATGTTCTTATTTATATCCCAGACGCACATAGAACCATATTGATCTTATCTCGGTACTTAATAAAGGTATATGCGTCTTATCCTTAAGATGCCCGAGAACTTAATTAAGGAAAACCTGTTTGCTCTAAAGCGAGATGTGCCTTGCAGATATTAAGTCGTAATCAATTTAAGTTCGATAATCACTGGGGGTAATCCTATCCGCGCACTTGCAAAAGAAACGGAATACGATGCATGGGTTCGAATAATAAAAAATAACAGAATGCGTTGCGATATTCAGATCCGTGAGGTACTATTTTAATGTATAAACATGCACACTGAATGGCTTACGATGAGATGAGATTTACAAATCTCAGTACCTACCTCTAGTAAGGAAGAGAAAAATCTCATAAACGCACACAATGATGTGCACACAGACCTCGAACTGAAAAGTTTAACAAATAAATGCCATATCTTTTACCAAAAGGACAGCCGGAACATCAAAGGTCAACGAATTTGTGTGTGATGTTCATAATGTTTAAATTCAATAAATTTTATAAATTTATGTAATATAAATTAATTGTAATAAAGTCAGGTTTGTCATATAACTAATGATTTCATTTCTATTCCTCACAACAGACTAAGATGAATGAAAACGAATGGTAAGCCTAGCTCGGGGGCGGCTTATCATTCCATTTTCATGATATTTTTGATCTCCCACAACACAAATACACTTCGTATATATCGACGTGACCTACGTAAAGTACTCTATCTGCAATAGAAGTCTCACAGAAATGAAGCTATTTATATGAGAAACGTGTAAAGAAGTCTTTTTTATACGATGGCCCATGGATTACAACCTGTATGAGATGGCTTAAATGATCACACTACACAATGCAACATTTAGAGTCATCACTGAACATGACATCGTGTAGAGTGATCACTCAAACCAGCTCATTCAGATTGTAAGCCCTGAGTAGAGCCCTATCTAGAGCCCTATATAGAGTGTAAAAAAAGACTTTATCATATAAATAGCTACATCTCTGTGAGACTTCTATGATTTATCTTAATTATGCAATACTAGTTTAGAATTTCGGATAAAAAGGTTGATTAATAAAAAAAAAATGAAAAGATCTTCTAATAAGAGAGTAGCTTGTTGGTCTTGTCTTGGTCTTGGCACACCAGGGTGTTAGTCCTATTTTCATTGCACAAGCGTTTAGCTTAATTTCAAAATAGTAAGAATATTGATGTGATACGTAATCCATGTTCGCAACTCTAATATATTTTAAAAAAATTCTCCCCTGCAAAGTAACAGATTTGCAAATAGAGTATAGGTCTTTTCCTATAAGCTTGGAATTGGGTTAGTGTGGATACAGTGCGTAATACGCGCATTGATTCGTTGTATTAAGTTTACGAGAGGGGCGTATCCGTAAACTTAACACAACGAAACAATGCGCGAATTACGCACTGTACCCACACTAACTCATTGCATACTTATATGAAAAGACCTATACTTTACCTCGATATGATCCTTGATCCTGTCAGGAGGATCAAACTTTGAAGTTTGATGACTCTACATGAGAGAGTACGGGCATTATCCTTGGCTTTACCCAACCGAGTTTCTCCAGGGTATGCTTGGCTACAATAGTTTAGAGACTAGAAGGAATGTGTATTTGATTACACATTTTTATCGATTGTTGCGCGGTATGATCGATAATCCTGAAATTATGCAGAGCATTGGTTTGTATGTTCCTGATAATTACACTAGACATCGTCAGCATAGATTGTTTCACATTCCAATATACAGGACCAACCTGCCGATGGTTATGCCTGTTGGAAGAGCCACAGCTATGCTGAATAAAATTGCTTTGGGTATTGATATATTCCATGTGTCTGAGGGGGTTTTCCGAAGCGGGATTCTCCTACACCTTTGACCAGATTTTGTTATTTTTAATTTATTAAATATTTTCATTTTTATATATACTTCCTAATATATACTTCCTAATATGTATGCCTTAAACATTTTGTTTGTCATGTACATATTATCGTGAAATAAATTGAATTGAAAATTGAATTGAATTGAAAAGTCGCTCATCTCCATAACTGTTGATATTAGAACATTCTTGCTTGAATGTTTTTGACTCATAATTTAGGCTGGAATATACCTGTAAAGTTTTGTGGACTATTTAGCCCTGTTACGCCTTGTTTTTCGAAGATAATACGAAATCCGGCTTTTTTACAGCACAAAAAAAACAACAGGACAAAAATTTATTACAGGGTTGAATCTGCTTTAAAATTCGTAAACACAAGGCAAAAAACGCATTTTTTTAGTTTCTCCGCTCGTTACCCGAGATAAAGTGTCGTAAAACCAAACAGCTATAAATGCCGCATAATTTATGATATAACCGAGTTAATCCCGTATTGATTTGACAAATTCGGTGCGTATAAATAAAATTATCACAATAAATGTCGGAAGTCCCACCGTAAACTTTCTCCGAAACTCAAATAAACCAGATTGCTTTAAGGCGAGACTGTAACATGTACCTCGTGTTTACCTTGTTAACCCGCGGTTTCCTTGACAATACTCGTAGTTAGTAAATAAACATTACAATCAAATTAATATAGAGACGGCATAGAAACCCTACGATGGTATGTATCAAGAAAATCGGGCATTCGAATTTTTGAATAAAGGTAAATATTAAATAAAATTACGTGTAATATTTTTTTTCAAGAAAGGTACTATGACCACGTCCTCGAATAGGACAAGGGGAAGAAAATGAAGATGATTACATTTCTATATAATTTTTTTAAATAGGTTTTTAATGGCCCTGATATTACTAATTTGACACTAATAGATATACACGGTATTACATAGCTAGTCCACAATACTTTACAGGAGGATTGCTGCCTTGATTATGAGTCGAAAATGTTCAAGCAGCCATGACCTAATATCAATAGTCATGACCAACAGTTATGGAGATATGCGACATCAAAGTTTGCATTTTCTTTTCAATATTTCTGACTTATTTTTTACAAAACATTCAACTATCAATAAACTAAGTTATACCGATTGCGAAAAATTAATGAGTTTCAATACAAGTTAAATATAAAGATAAAAACTCTGCAAAAATTCCAATTGGAATTGGAAGTTTTATATCATTTTTTTGACGTGTATTAAAGGGAATGAATTTTTCATATTCGATATAAGTTTCTGTAATAATAGTCCAACGTTTTACAAATAATAAGTCAAAAATATTAAAAATAAAAAGTTAACTTTGATGTCGCTTACCTATCTCCATAACTATTGGTCATGGTTGCTTGAACAATTAAAGCAGGAATCTACCTATAAAGTATTGTGGACTAGATCTGTTACACCCTATATAAGATAAAAAAATATATGAAAAAAAAAAATTCAATTGTATAATATTTTCGGCATCTTAAAAATAAATTATTGTAATTGAATTTTTCAATTGTTTTATGATTATAATTTTTTTATCTAGAGATGCAAACCCGGAATACGTGTCATAAATATTCTTACTATTTTCAAACTAAGCTAAACCCTTGTGCTATGGAAATAGGACTAACTTGCGTATCCGCGACTTTTGGATCACGAGGCGAGAGTTCTAACCACGAGACCAACAAGCTTAATTAAACGGCAATTTTTCATTTTAAAATAACTGGAAAAATGTCTATTGATACATTTCTATTTGGCAGCATTTTCTATTAAGTGCACATTTAACCGACTTTATTCACAATAACATGAACATTCCCGCCTAAATTTTGAGTCGAAAATGTTTTAACATCAATATACCTATAATGTTAATTTTTATGGGGGTAAGTGACATCTACGTAACTTTGTATTTTTTACAATATTTTTCTGACTTATCGTCTGTAAAATATTGGACGACTATCATGATAGTAAATTAAATTAAGTATTCATTTTCAAATACAGAATTTATGTCAGAATTTTTCTGGATGTTTTTAATAATTTTATTTGACTTTTATTAAAGCGAATTTTTTCCATGTACACGTTTCTAAGAAGATAAAACAATGAGAGCACTGCCATATAAATTTTTAGATATTAGAAAGCTTAATTCGAAATTGTTTAGTATAATACAATGGTTAATATGTGTTTGAACGTGTTGTATACGTTTAATATACATCCGAGTTTGCGCTACTGGCTTTCGAAAGCCAAAGAATATCATGCGTATTACAATTCATGCATTTTGTACCTGTACAGTAGATTTAAATCATATCGAATTAATTCCCTACAATCGGCAGTTTGTAATATTTTAATTTATTTTAACCCCAAAAATTTGTAATCTGTAGACATTTTATTCTCATACTTGTCTTAATTCGTCTATCATTTCTATCTTCACTTTGAACTGTAATATATGCCTTTTCTAAAAAGACAGTTCTAAACTACTTGTTAGTGTCATTAACTGTTGTGTTGATAATCTGTCTCCTTAAAATAAAATAAGATATTTCAAAACCTTATTTTTGTTGACGCCGAAAGGGTAAAATAACTGTAGTTAAGATGATTAGTATTAGATATGCAAATCCGTTTCTTCAATCAATAAATGAAATGTCGCGTACGCCTGACTTGGCGATATTTGGTGAATGCCACCTAATTAAATAATCGAATATTAGATAACTGTATAACTGAATACAATTATTTTTAAGCGAAATTTTTTTACCTTTGTGTTGATGTAGGAAAATCCTATTATAATATCACTTTCTCTTCGTTAGTTATCGAGGCAAATAATTATTATTTTATAATGCGCATTCATTTCTGTAAAGCGTGAAAACTGTCATTAATCAAAAGCTTATATTCTGGGTTGAAGTAGGCTTCATATTTAGGTAGGTTCCGGTATCTCATGTCAAATTCCGATCTATTTAATCTATAGACTAACTAAATTTTGAAGCAGTCTTGAAATTGCAATATGAACATTTCAATTGATTTAAAAATTTTCTTCCCCAAAGGGGTATGGAAGTATATTATTAGAGTAAGAGCCAGAGACCACCAGACTTAAGAGGCCCTAGGACACGAATTTCGTATGTGCTCTCGATTTTGCTAAATTTAACGTAAACTTATTAAATCATTTTGCAAAACCCATAGCTAAACAAGCTTTAATCAATCTTATTATGATAGATGCATTTACTGTTGAAACATATCCTTAAAAAAATATGAACAAATATAACTATGAATAGAACACAACGTTGTTTACTTCACACAATGAAAGTTTAATAAAACAAATTAATTAAAACGTTTTCCATGCTTACTGCATCATCTTCAGTAATATACTAACTTAAGACTAGAAGACATTTTATCTACTACATGGGGCGGGAGTTGTCGAGAGCGGGGGAGGGGCAGGCGGAAAGTGAAAGTGGTTGCTGGGAGGGGCTAGTATGGTTAGAAGGGGGGATGTAATGAGTGGTGTTTATATGTTTAAGGCGTTATCATTATTTAGATGAATTTCTATATTTTCCAAGATGTCCAATTTCTTTCCTTTCTTGCATACATGCAACCCCTCCACGTTATCATATTAGGTCCTTACATATGAAATTGGCGTTTAGTATGGGAGGAACATAAAGCCGATTTTTTTTATTATAATATATTTATTTAATCAAAGTATGTACCATTGCTATCTATGCACTTTTGTCATCTCATAGGTAGTTCATCGATCCCTTTACTAAAAAAACCATTCGGACGGGAATCAATAAAATCTTTGAAGGCGGTTTGGACTGCCCCATCGGAGTTGAATTTTTTCCTTTGCAAGAAGTTATCCAAATTTCGAAAAAAATGGTAATCTGTTGGGCCAAGGTCCGGAGAGTACGGTGGATGTCTTAGACATTCCAATTGAAGCTCCTCTAATTTGGTAGCCGTCTGTTATGCAGTGTGTGGTCTAGCGTTATCATGAAGCAGCAGTGGCCTAGAGCGATTAACCAGCCTCGGTTGTTTAGCAGCTAGCTTTTCCATCATGGTTTGCAGTTGCTGACAATAGACATCTGCCGTAATCGTCTGGCCAGATTTAAAAAGCTGTAGTGAACGACACCAGCACTAGTCCACCAAACGCTCACAAGTAACTTTTTTGGACGTCAATTTTCGCTTGGGGCATGGTTTGGCTGGTCGGCAGGGTTCAGCCATTGCGATGAGCGCTTCCGATTATCGTACAGGATCCACTTTTCATCACAGGTAATGATTCGATTTAAAATCCCTTCATTATTGTGCCGGTTGAGTAATGCAAACGCAGCAGTCAACGCGCGTTTGTTGATTTGCTTCACTCAATTCGTGAGGTACCCACCTTTCAAGCTTTTTCACCTTACCAATTTGCTTCAAGTGGATTAAAACAGTTTTATCACTAACACCGCAGCCTGCAGCTAACTCGGATGTGGTTTGCGATGGATCCGCTTCCACAATAGCCTTCAATTCTTCATTATCAACTTTGGTCTCCGGCCGTCCACGGGGCTTGTTCTGCAGGTCGAAATTTCCAGAACGAAAACGTTGGAACCAAAAACGCACTGTGTTTTCTTTTGCGGCACCGTCGCCATACACATCATTAATCCTTCGAGCCGTTTCTGCAGCACTGGTGCCACGGTGGAACTCGTACTCGTAAATAACGCGATATTTCAAGTTTTTCATTTTGTAAACTGAGTGACGCAAAGAAAAAAACAATTGAGGAAAAAACAAATGAATTATAATTTTCAAAACACAAATACATGAGTAAATAGCTGTATAAATTTGGATTTGGAATTCCTAACCAAAGAGAAGATATTTGAGATCAAATTTGCCAGTACGGCAAAACGCCAATTTCATATGTAAGGACCTAATATAAAAATAGTAAAAAATGATAATGCAGTGACACGTTTTCGTGTTTGAAAAAAATTTATATGATATAAATTTTTAACAATATTTTTATATGATAGTATGTCTAAGAACACAGTTACTGGATTGGGTCCCCAGAGGGAAGATTATTAGTGAAAGATAAATTAATAAATGATTAAAAATTTTCTTGCATATTCTAGTGGATAAAGTTCGTCGTGTCCATGTTATTTATTAAATAAATTGAATTGAATTTTCTAATTACTATGCAGCGTTTTTAAATTCAACAAAGCTTAACGTCACATAAGTGTGAATATTGTAAAGCAGTCTAGAGGTTATAAAAAAAACGTCATTTGTTGTTATCGTGTACCTTTAATGAGCCAACTAGACTGTGTGAGGTACGCTGTATTTATTATAGTTTTTTTCGTATTTAAATTGACTCATTGTTAGCAAGCGGCATCATGCAAACGAATTTAATGGCGCGGATTAATTCGTAGCACCAAATATGATGTGTTGTGCGCCTGGCATCGATAAGTGTTTGAGAAGACACAATTATGGCCAAGGTCTTCTTGCACCGGTTTGACTGTCTCGGTATATCTGCTTTGCTTTGTAATATCACATTTAAATCTGTCGACGTTTTCAATCAACGGAATCCAATTTGTTGTATTATTGTCACAGTCTAAATAAATGGTAACTACATTCGAACATTCCACATGAATTTAGAAAACTGAATTATTCTCGAAGAAACCGTAATAGTTGAAATGTGGAGAAATTGGTAAAACATTCTGGATGTTTCGCGAAGCCACATTTTGTATATAAAAGATGACAAGCCACTGCGGAGTTCAGAGTTGTTTGTCAGACGACACATGACATGGAAGCGAGCGAATTGGGAAACCGACCGATACCATAAACAAGTAATAGACAAGACCAAAGCGATACAGTTGTTACTTAGGTGCGAACTAGCAGAACTACATATTAGGGTATGCAAATTAGGGTATGCAAATTTACCGGAGATGAATCTTATCAATATACCGGCGTTAACAGTAAATTCTGAATTTAATACCGGTGATTATGAAGTAGAAGATCAAAAAGTAAATAATATTGCATTATATTACGATATAAAACAGCAATTTTTAAAAAAAAACATTGTCATAAAAGCACATCGTTACATATTTATATTTATTTTACACAAAGATTGTTTGATATGGTGACCCGACAAAGACGCGATGACAAAGTCAAGATGACAAAGCCGCGCAGGCAAAACCGTGAAATAAAAATAAAAATTAGTGAAAAGAATATTTATTTATAAGTATTGTAATATTACCTTAAATGAAAAAATTAAAACTTAACTTAACATAAAAAAAATAATAACGTGCATGAAAGAGAGTAATCAAAGAGAATAATTTTTGTTCGAAGTATATTTTTATAAAGCAAAAAAAAACATTTTAAGACACTTGGTTGCCTGAACCCTGCCTTTTGCCTTTTTACTATCACGTCAATGTGATTTTGTTCTCTATCTCTTATTTTACACAATATACCAGTTGGAAATCTCCTAGCGTTTAATAAACATCGTTTAATAAACATCTTTTAAATTGACAAATTTTGGTGCAATTTTGTGCCAAAGTGCAATAATGTTTATTCCGATGGTATTTAATTCCATTGTTCCGGTGTTGATAAATCTTGAAAATGCTCTTTCGAGGGTCTTAATTAATACCTTACCCTCTAAGAATACCCTTCGGTGTCTTCGTCCCCAGCATGAATCATTTGAAACTACTATTGCACACTACGTTATTTTGCAGTTCCCTCATTCGAGGCTTCGTTTAGTTCACAAGCAGTTTCTGCTGCTTTATAACCCGTTTTGAACTCAAACAAAATAATGCTTTTATTGGCTCACTCCCATAGTTTAATAAACCAATTTGATTAAGCGAAATTCATAATAAAACTCAACATTATCAAGCATTTAAGTGCTTTTTGCGGTAATAAACCCCAAAAAGCCCGTTAAAATAATATGAACATAAATAAACCTGGTGAAATGACTCTTTCATTTATAAAAAAATTTTCAACCAACTCAATTGATTATTAAAAAAATTAAAACATTAAAAATGTTCTCAGTTTTTCACGGCCGTTCAGAATCGTCATGTATTCTGCCGGATCCCATTGGAGGGTTTATTAACATAACTCAACATCAACATTTACTCGTCACATCAGCCCTGATGACGGACCCTGCAATCCGATCCGAAAGGTCCGATATACACAACAGAATGTAACTAGATAACTACATAACGAAAACATCAATAAAATATGTTAATAAACAGATAAATTTTATGAATATTCCCCATTTTGGCGTCCACTTCTCAATTTCCCCCACCATAACTGTAGCCCCCTTAATTTTTTTATTTGTTTTCTAGAATGTGTAGTGGATAGTCAGTTTGCTTCCGTCCTGATGAAGATACAGTGGTATATAAACCGGTAGACGTAGAGTTACTAGTTAACGGGTTAATACAGAGTTGTTTAATTAAAATTAATAATTATGTCCCACCACAAAGTTAACGCTATAAACATCAAAAATGTGCGCAGTTATAAGAAAGAAAACGAATCTCCCGAGGTTAAAAATATAAACCTAAATGGTTGATAAACATTTCTACTTCATTTCTATCGTTTCAAAGTGGTATTTTTTATATATTTTCTTTGATCTCAGCTTTCCTGGCTGCATTTCCTTCTCGTTATGGTCAAGACTAAATTCATATTCCCCCTTTTAAGTTCCTCGCAACAGACATCCGATGGACCATAAAGCCGACTTTATATCTTTGATTCGTTTGCTCACGAGAGAGTACTACTCGAGCGGTGTATTTTCTTTCTCAAAGCTCTCCCGGGATTCATTGTGGATTTATGTTTTAGTAGCCTAGTCCTAGTTGCTGCAACGCTACAAACCTATCCACTGACTACTTGCTATAACATCTTTACAACCGGAGGATGTACAATACATGCGCTATTGTAATTAATTTCCACAGTATCCACGGTGTGTTTACAGAATTATATGAATGTGGTTTTTAATTTTTTACATTAACACTCCCGTTGCGGAACGGGGTTACAAATTACGCCCAAATTTTTTATTTTTAAAACTATTTAATAATTTATTTAAGTATAAGAGACTTTCATCTTCTCATTTTCTCATATATAAATTAATATATATAAATTAACTTATTAGTGAGAAAATATATATGTTTGTATCATAACGACTGAGATTCTAATACAGACTATTTTATTGTCTCAGCACAGAATAAAAAATATCACACTTGTATATAATCTATGAAGACTGAAAAATATTCACCATATTGTTATTACTCGCAAGCCCGTGTTCGTGTACCCTTTTCACAGACGCATTGGTGTAATCATTTTTCTTTGTCTCTTTTATACGGAATAACACCAATGACCCGGCACTCTGAGTGGGATATTAGATATGGTAACGCTACAATGGAAGTTGTGCATTGGTATATTCTTCTTCCTGTGCTCAAAGCTGTGTGTTGTAACGGAGATGTTCACTAATTTTCCTTTTAACTCTTCGTGTTCTCTATTAAAAATAAAAATATGCGTTTATTTCGATACCTCGATTCCTCAAGTAGTTTCCGAGATATGAACATGGAAAAAAAGTAAATTTAAAAAATCAAAAACCCGACTGCGTAAAAAGTGAACTTTAAATAATAATTAAAAAACGAAACTGCGTAAAAAATGAACATTAAATAAAAACTGAATAGAAAAAATAAGTCCAATCGTCTAGAATTCTGTTAAATAATATTGAATAACTACACCATTGAGAAAGTTTCATGATCGATACACACATGAAATAAATAAGAAATTTTAATGCGTAACATAGTGACTTGAACAGTCGAGACCCATTTTTGGGAAGATTTGTGCCGTTCTCGTTAACATTCATTTTTTTTTTCACGATATGGCGTCTAGTTGTCGCCATATTGAATTTTGATTATTGTCATGCTATTATGACACTCGCAAGATTAAGACAAATCGATACACGATAGAACCATCAAATTCGGCCCACGCGTTTGGTCTCTAGAGCGCCACAAAGGAACAAACATACATTCGTGCATAAGCTGATAAACACATTACCCTCATTTGCGTCGCGCAGTCGGGTAAAAATAAAAGATTTTGCATATTTTTTCAAATGTCTAATACAAATTCTAGAAAATCATGTGTTGTACCAAACTGTACAGACACAACTACCAATGCACCCGAAAAGTTGTTTTTCTTATTCCAATGAATGTCCAAATGCGAAAGAAATAGATAAAAGCTATGAGAGGACTGGTGAGAGCGAGCGAGTGTTGGAAAAATGACGTCACACTTAAGATATGCACCTGCTAGCGGGACTCGATATTTATGGGAATTTTAACAATTAAACTTTAAATTTGTTTTAGTGTTGTCATTTGCTTTCCACAGCCACGTCCCGTGACATTACATTAGAATAACTGTATCGTAAGTATTCTTCCTGTTCAGATTTTTCACCTTTTCACTAAAATATACAGAAGTATCTGCGCGAGGTCGTATTAATTATAACTTTTTAATTAATTTAAATATTAGGTATATTTTAAAATTCGAAATAATGTTTTTATGGATGTAATTAAAAGTTTTTTTACAAAAGGCAAATAAATTGAATTTATTCAAAGGCGTCTGTGTAGAAAGTTGATTTGATTGAATTTATAAATGCATATTGTGGGTACGTGTTGTAACTTTATTAAATTGAAATTGAAATAATGAAACTGGTTTTCTTAGAAATTGAATCAAAGTCGTTCTATTTTCAAACATAAAAATAAACCCAGGTTTTGAACTTCTACGACCGCTACTTAGTTAGATTTAAAGATTTTGTTTATGTCTGTACTTCAAGTTTTAATTTATTTAATTGTTTTTTATTTAATATACATTGTATCCTGATGACGGGACCATTGGCTCCGAAAAATGTTGATTTATCAATAAATAGTGTTTTTACAAAAAGTGTTTTTTTTATTTATTAATATTCTATATTAGGTAGGGGCTTTAAATGTAAAGGTATCTCACAGAAGTTTTTGAGATAAATACAATAAATCTGTGAAATCTATATATTAGTTAATATTATATTTTTAAAAACCATTGCCATCTCAGTTTTCCTTTTATATACGTGTAAAAATAAATCTTAACTTTCAAATATGGGTTTGCTGTATGTGTTAATAAATAGTGAACATTGCAACTTTTGCTATTTACTAATTGGAAATGGCTATCTTTGCTCTATGTTTTAGTCTAAAATTGACATCCTATCGTAAAGCGGCATTACTTTAGTATAAAGCGATTATTTTGTCACATGACAAATCCTTAATATTTGATTGGATGAAGTGGGTATTGCTGACTTTGCTTCTTACAGTGATTTTGAAACATGATTTTGGAAAAGATAGAGCTATATTTCCTATAAAATCTCGAAGTAGTCACGTTTTAAATTAGTTATCCTCGGTGACTGTATTCAATACATTTTTTTGATCTTTTGGATTTTTCTGTCGTTGCTTTTATGTCCCTCATATATGTAGGATATTTTTGTTTTTTAGATTTTGTAATCACTTGTGGGTCCAAAAATCTTTATTATCCCTTAAGTTACTACCCGGGTACCTGGGTACCCACTTTAGACTTCAAGTTTAAATAATTTGAAAGGGAGGGAAATAAAGGAAAGATGAACATTGCTATGACCTTCTAAGGAGCTACTTGACCACTGTCTAAATATTAATTTGTGAGATACAAAACAAAATAGTAATAATATGGGGGAGCGTCCATCCAGGTTGAGCACCCGGGTACCTTGTGTAGCAACTAGTATGAGAAATTTCGGGTAGTATCATAATGGTTAGAGTGTCCATAAAGTGCAAATAGTAGAAAAGTATGTAGGTCGAGCAATTCAGGGAGTGGCGAGTAAGTTTAGTAGAAGAAATAAATTCAGATTGCAGTAGTTTCAGCGCAGGCGGTGAGCGAACAAATGACTCGCAGAGAAATGGAGTGTTATCACGAAGTATCGAAGGTACTTCTTATCTTCAACCCACGAGGCAAGAATGATGGCTTATTGAGGTACGCGAGGTAAGAATAATGATATTGACTCTATAAGCGGTTTGCTATTAATCAACTTGACTTTTATCCGCTTTAAGACTGGTTCGATAACGTCAGGCAAGTTGTCGTGAAATTGGAAACCAAGTGCAAGAGAAGTCTCCTGTAATAATAAATGCGTATCGGCAGAAGACCTTCATAATATATAAATATATAAAAAATAATAATAAATAAATGATTTCTTTAACAAGAGCAAAGTGATTTTGTGATGAAATTATTAATTATATTAGATGAAATTTGGGGCGTCAAAGCAAAGGCAGCACTATCAAAAAAAAATAAAAAATTAACGCAGTCATCGAGGATTACTAGTTTATAATGTACTGAATTCGAGATTTTATAAAAAACGTACCCTATAAATTTATAGGAAATATGATTTTGAAAGGGATAAATACATAAAATCTAGAATTCAGTACATTTTAACTAATTCATTAATTAATTTAAGTAACTGCATTCAAAACATTTTTTATATTTTTTGGATATATATGCAGTAGGGACGATATGGGTTATTAACATTTTTGTTTGTTATTTATTTAATTTATCTTCATATTGATACATGTTAGACATACATAATTTATAATGCTCATATTATTAATATAGTCGGTACAGTATTAAAATTCATTTACAAATTTAAGTTCACAATACACAAAAAGAATATAATGGCACGAGTGGAATGAAATTCCCCAAAAAACCTAATTTTGATATTTCCGTAAAGAAATTTATTGTAAAGTACCTACGTTTATAACAAAGATCCATATTCACCCGCCTCATATTTCAAAATAAATCGGGACTTCACTCTTCACTAAGCTAGGCTTTAAATTATATGCGATGTGAATACCTATTTTCTATGTATTCCTATTCTAGTTATCGATCTAAATCAAATGTTGTACAGTGCAACCTGCGCAATATTTAGGCACTCCTCCGTCTCTATACAGCCATTCCGTATCACCGCCGATACAAATTATTGAATTTTGTATTGTATATTATATTATATTGAATTCCATCTTTTCTGAATTTTGCATAGTTACTTTTTAGGACTCTGCGTAAAACTTAGAAACCCGCCTGTTTGAACACGAAATGTGGATTGGATAAGTTATTGGGAAATGGGAGAGGTTTATTTAAGAGTCAGTGGTCAATAATAGGAAGCACGCTCTTACCTTATTTCTTTGATCCAGCTCGAAGTAAACACAGCACTGGTTTCTCCCTTATCAGAAGGGCAGTAGACCTTGAATTTTTGTGGCACTTTATTCCTTATCAGAAGGCTTTCAAACGATCACACAAACTGGGTACCCACAACTTAAGCAGTCGAGGCAGTTCAAAGAATTACAAAGTCATAGAAAAAGGATTTTGGTGCACTGTGGACAGGTGTAGGAAAAAAGGTAGATGTATTCAGTGATATCTGGCTCTGTTCTTAAAGATCGAACACCGCCTCTCTGGTCAGCCTCCCGGGTTTTGAACATTCGAATTTTGTAAGGGGGTTTTTGCAAGAATTTTTACCTTTCTAATTCATGTTTTAATTGAAAGACCCAGTTGTTTATTACAATACGTAATACTTAAATGTCAAAAATATATTTGATGCACTTGTATTAGTAGATTAGGCGGTCTAGCCGCATTTAGATTACACAGGGTAACGTAGACTCTAAGGAATTGAAAAAAAAAAGATTCACGAATCTGAATCATGTAGCGCATTTTAATTTTAAGTACTATTCACGTCGGACGGCGATTGAATAAGCTGGGAAATTCTATGAAATATTGTGGATTCTTGACCTTCATCTCCCCAAAGGCACAACTTAAACAATTAAACTCCATTATAAGAGAATAAACAAATAACAGATCCAAACGTTTTCCAGAAGGTCACGACAGAGGACGCCCTCGCGTAGACAAATAATCCCAATCCAGCGGTCTAGTTTGTCCACTTATTATACACTTTATTATTATTATTATAGTATACATAGATGTCGCTGCTGGTAATGATTCTTCTATATTTTTATATATTTATTTCAGTATATGGCACAGAAGTACCTTTTACATAATAATATATACAAGAAATCCAAAGAGTAGAACAGCAAACAATTACAGAATTGACAATATATGATAGTACCTACCTATAGATAGTTGTTTAAAGTTATTTAGAAAAAGGAGGTGTGAAGTATATAAGATAAAACATAATTTAGAAAAAGAAGATGTGAAGTATATACAAGGTTAAACAGATAGATATAATAATTTGTTCGTGATTGCATTATGAATTCAGGACAGCAGGGTGTAGAGCTTTTAGTAGCGAATCTTTATATTGTGCTAAACTGGAATTAAAAATACCAGAGATATGCGCATAGGTGTTACCTGGCCTATTCAGTATGAGTACAAGATAATTAAATGCGAGTTGATTCTAGTGTTGTCACAATAAAATAGTATAGGTATTCGAGTAGCTCTTTCAGGCGCGCGAAATATAAACAAACACAAAATATCAGGGGTGTCAAAATGCGAGTTAATAATTTTGTAGAGTAAATTCAAATCAGATACAACTCTGCTGCTGGATAATGGTAATAATTAATTTAGATATTATTTAAACTTTAATCAATCCGATCTTTATCATCACATAAAATTGAGTTTGTTTCGCTCTCTTAAAGAGTGGAAGCTTCGAGAATTCTTGAAATGGGAACTGTTCATACAAGCATGTTTTGTATATGTATCCTAGTAGAATGAGTTCAGTTTCATTGAATTGGCCCTGCGCGCTCTCCGGTCCATTGTACCTCGGTTCTGGGTTGCTCCGGTCGTATTGGATTAGTTCCCGGAGCTGAGCAAGAAGGAGGGTGCTTTGTCTGTGGACCATTTGGATTTCTTTTGTCGCGGGCTAATTCAGAAGAGCCGCGCACAGAAATGGACGAATACAAATGAATATCAGAGAGGATTTTATATGTTGCCTCTTCCTCTAGAGGGATGATTTTTAAACGTCGAGAAAAGTCGACTTTTTATAAAAAGAGTTTGTTGGATCAGTACTTTATTGAAATATCTTTATATGGTGACCTTTAAATAGAAAATATAATTCAGTGTCGTGATTTTTATTATTAAAATCAAAAATATCAGCAGAATTCTTTAAAAAATTAAAACAAATCGTGATACAAGAAGAAGATAAACATAAGGTCTGTCAATAAAGACAAGTTATTGAAGTCTCATAGAGACGAAGCTCATAGTACGGCCCAGAGCTTACAACCTGTGTGAGTTGGCTTGAGTGATCACTGTACAGGGTGTGCCAGAGCTAGCAGCAGAAACTTGGCCGGTAGATTCCTGCCTATGTTATGAGTCTAAAATGTTCAAGCAACCATGGTGTAATATCAATAGTTATGGAGGTATGCAATATCAAAGTTTGCATTTTTTTTCAATATTTTTGAAAAAAGTTGATTGAATTGAGAGATCCATGCTCGGTATAAGCCCAAGGTATATTTATTTATTTAACTAGAAACTATAAAATTCATTCGTTTAAATAAAAGTAAAATAAAATAATAAAAACCCTGCAAAAATTCCAATTGCAATGTTTCCCAATTGGAATTGGAAGGTTTTTATTATTTTATATAACTTCTGTTAAAGGGAATGAATTTTTCATATTCGATATAACTACTGTAATGATAATCCAACGTTTTACAAAAAAATAGGCAGAAATATTGAAAAAAAAATTTATCGCATATCGCCATAACTATTGATATTAGGTCGTGGTCCCTTGAACATTAAAGCAGAAATATAGTACTATGAAGTTATTAATGTTTTCCAAATAACATTCATAAGATATTTTGGCATTTCGTTATTAAAATTTTTGTGTAACATTATGAATAAGATATTTTATTATTTCCATCCAATTGAGTGCTCTTCTTATTTGTTCAATTACGCTGTATTTACTTTTTACTGCTGTATACAGTTCTACATAGTACAGTATGTAGCTTAAATATGTTAAAATAAAATTAATGTTAAAAAATGAGGTATAAAATGAAGGTTAGGTTAGGTTAGGTTAGGTTAGGTTAGGTTAGGTTAGGTTAGGTTAGGTTAGGTTAGGTGAAGGTTGGGTTAGGTTAGGTAAGGTTAGGTTAGAGTAATAAATAATTAATACGGTGCAAGAAAGAAAATTATCAGGTAAACTCAAAACTTAAAACAACATGGCAAATAAAATAAAATGATAAACAACAGATACACCTCTTTCTATTTTAGAAAGATAATCGATTTAGTACGTGAAAGCCGTGCATACGATACACATTGTTTCGTTGTGCTGGTATTTACGGGTATAAACACAAACAAAACGAAATAATGTGCTCCGTACGCACGGCTTACACATACTAATACGATTGTCTTTCTTAAATGGGAAGAAGTCTACCTAGCTCAAGAATTACGTGCAAACATATTTTTTAAGAGCATCAATTCTACTTATACCAAATAAATTAAATTAAAAATAATTGAATTATGCAATCGTTGCACACGAGTTGTTCATAAAATTAGAGCGAGAGACATGTTTGGATTGTCTCACTCCGCTGTTATCATATGATACAAGCCTTGGATGTCATCGTACGAATTCTACATTCACGTCACGTGTGCGGTCTTAGCAAGAAGCCAGCCTCTTGGCAGTGAGTCGCCCGGTTGCATCTTCAATGAGCGGCCAATTTTCCGGGTTCTATTCTATTGCCACTTTCACGCCATTTTTTAAGGCCGTCTTATTATTAGTGAAAAGGCGGCGACCTCTTGCCGGGGATGACGTGGCTCGCGGCTAACAATGCCTAAACTTCAAGGTGGGTCATTAATCAGCGCCTTTTCATACTCCCTCCACGCCCAAGATTTGGAGGCAGCAATTGCGTGGGGGAACGCGGTGGTGAGGTGCACCAACCCAGCTTTTGCGTATTCAGCACGGCTCCAATGACAAAAGATCCACGAAAGTTTGGTCCACCGACAAAATGTCCACTAATATTTGTTCCCACCACAAAAGGTCCACAAAAAAGGCCCAAGGACATTTGTCTCAACGACAAAAGGTCCAGGTCAAAAGGCCCACGCGCAAAAAAGATCTACGCCGAAAAAGGCCCACGTGCCAATATATTTTTATTTTTATATATATATTTTTAAAAATAAATTAATCAGTAGATTGAATATCGAAATCATTGAAAATTCTTAAAAAATGTCTTATAAAAAGTTCACTAGGAAGGATAGAATGAATACATTTTTATCACATTCATTTTTGACATTTGAAAATTTAATTAGTTAGCAAACGGTTGTTCAATTCACAAAAAAGATTTTTACCTACTTAACGAGACATGGAAGCTATACAGTTTCATTTTCAAACTTGTGAGTGTTGTGACCTTTTTAACACGTGAATTTCTAAAAAAGTGCATTTTTGGTACACAAAAAAATATCTAGTCACCGTGGTAACGAATATTTCGTATATGTTTTTTCACTTTCTCTTCAAAATTTTTGATTTGTGAGCCAAAAATATGGAAAATAAGATTAACTGCGTTAACATTTGTCCTAAAGATAAACGTAAAAATAAGTTTTCACAAAGGGGCGAAATCCGCGCGATTCTTGCGGCCGGAATCGAAGGGATTTTTTCGTAAGAACTGAATATGTGTTGGTTAAATGAATTATTATGACAGTATTCAATTTCTTTCACTAAACATATTAATAATATCACAGCTATTCTGGTTCTTTTTTAGATAAAAAAAATAAAATATTTTCGTAGTTAATGTACGAGTGTGACCCTGACCTGAGTGATAGATTACATGTAATTATGAGTAGAGTTTGTTCAAACATATGTCGAGTCTGTCAACGCTAAACGATTTGTGCATATTTGATTTCACATCAGTGATTACATACGCATAATATTCAGCGACTATTGTGTGAACGTGCGTAAGGATAATAATTGGGTGCGTGTACGCGCGTTAGAAGCTGTACATCCATGGTGCACATAAACATCTACGTCTTGTTTTAGAACCTGGTTGAACTATGAAATACAGTTTATTACATTTTCTATCCATCAACGGATAGAAAATGTAAAATACGCTTTTTAGGCTGGACATTCACCGCAAATGCATATTTCGGCGTTTTTTTTTCTACGAAAATGTCGGTTTTTATTTTTAATGTATATCAGGACGTATACTCTAGACTGCAATTTTTTTAGGGCAATAACTTAGATAGAACCTTTGTTCTATATAAGTAATTGCCCCAAAAACGTAATTATAAAACAGAATGCCGTTGGCAGCGGCGTCATTTATTGGCACATTTCATACTTTGGAAATTTTATTTTTAAATAATAATTAAGGTGTTTTTGTTAAAAAAACTAACTTTTATTTAGTGTTTAAAGCCTCAAAATAACTTTATACGTATAAAGAAACATAGTACGCTTACATATAATTGCCGCTTGGGACACTAAAAACGATTTTTTGGCCGCGGCCTGTCGATTAATGCTTATATTTTATTAATTATTATAAATAATGTTCAGTTTATTACTTTTATATAATAACAAAAGTTTTATCTAGGTTATTGCCCTAAAAAATTGCAGTCTAGAATATACATTCTGATATAAATGATAAAATACGCTTTAAATACAGTACCCACGTACCGAATCGTATTTTGCCTGTATAAAAAAGAAAAAATATAATCTCTAAGCACATAATTTAATCACGATAATAACACGTTGTAAATTCAGTGTATTTGCAATTTTCATAACACCATTTTCAAACGACTTGATGTCGTCACTTATATATAAGAATTACTGGTTAAATATCACTCGGAAAACCACCGTCTTAGCTTTTGATTAGCGAGTCATAACCTCATGGTGTAAAAATATTCGTTGCATCTTAAAATTTCACTCTCAACGCCGAGATAAATATAACTCCAAAAATAACGCGACGTAACTTACTGCGTCACCTTTCGTCCTTTTCAACCCCTAAACCGTAAATATTATAGAACCTCGCGGTGCTTAGACAGCTGAGACGTCTTACCCGAGATTGAAGGGTGGAAGCTTTAATAGGTAATTGCGGAGTTTTAATGTATCACATCAACTTTAAAGGCGAAATGGTTAAACTTAAGATTTTTCTTCAAGACACAAATGTCACCAATATGCAAAATGTTAAAAAATTCGTCTTTACGATTCTTTTAAATAGATATTAACATGGAACATACGGCAACAAGAAGGTTCTAAAGTCTAGTTTACGTAGGAAGCAGTAGAGATGTGGTGCTTGTGACGTAATTTGTGAATCTCATGAAACTCTCACAAAACAAGTTATTCTACGTTTTCACTCCTTTATTATGCTCTTAAAAGAGCATTTGCGGTAGCTATGATAGCGGGGTCACCACAGCCAAAAAACTTTCGGTACCATCTGCTTCGATTTGTAAATCCTGAGAGCTTCCTGAGAGAAGGCCTTTTGCGGTCCTCGTAGCCCAGCGGACATGACACTGGTTTCTTACACCGAGGGTTCCGGGTTCGGGATGTGTTTCGCTTCTGTAATTGGGACTCTTAGCCCGTTGAAGCGTAAAAATGGGAAAAAAGAAAAAGAAGTGACGAAGTGGCTGTAGAAATTACCAGATTCATGCATCTGGTCTTCCGCGTTCCCAGGTTCCGCAGTTTCCCTCGACTCTGTTTTGTACAATCATTACATTCGTACGTCCTGTGATTTCAGTATGCGCTTAAGGATCTGTATTTTACCAGAAATTAATTTAAAAAAATAATCATCTCCCTTTGCACAACTACCCGTTATTGGGACAAGGAGTTTAGGTTAATTCATATCTAAAAATTATGAAATAAGACACTGAACTTTGTTTTTTTCCGCTATTTAAAAATAATAAAGTTCAGTGTTTTATTTCATAATTTAAAAAAATGTATTTCCACAAAGTCAACGCCGAAACGTTTAATTAATTCATATCTAATTATTTTGGTGGTCTGTGATGCATTCTTATATTTTAAAGCCATTCAAAAACAATAAGTAGTACGTGATTTTTAAAAATTTATTAAAAACTTGAGTAGTTGAGTACAATTTTTGTGTATACAATAAACGTATTTATAGTATACTAGATGCCGGTTTCTAAAGAATAAGTATTTACTTATTTATAGGCGACACCTAACATTTTTTTATATTTCCCCTGCTGGCAGTTAATAAAGGTACTATTTTAAACCCTGGGGATTGTGCTGGGCGCAACATGAAATGCTTCGCGTCTTTGCTAAGCCCTAGTATATATATTTTCAGTATATATATCATATATACTTTTGGCGGTACACGGAGAGTCGGCGGAACAACATGCGTTGAGCGGCCGGTTCGGGTTTGCTGACTCGGGGTTTAATTGGTTTTTTAGCCGTGAATTAGAACTAAATTACGGACGTTACACGAAGTTATGGACAGACAGACTGATGGATAGACGGACAGACAAAAAAATTATCATGTTTGATGTAATACTTACAAAAAAAAAAGATTTCACATGATAAACATGTTTCAATGTTATTCTAAAATCTTTAAGTAGATACTTTGTTCAATTTTCTTTGTACGGACAGCTCGTGTAAATATAGGCTGAGATAAAAAGTGTCTGTTTCACTCCAGATTAGATATAGTTAGATCACGTTCGCTCACGATTGATCAGAGTAGCGGCATTGTCTCTACGCCGGAGGTCCGACTGCCGGATGATGGATTTTTTGGGAAAATAAACAGTGCGTTAAATCAACAGGTAAGGCCTACTTACTTGCGGCTGGGACCCCAGCCCACTGGCCCGTGGACCGATGAGAATTGGGCAATTCACCTGTAATTCTGCAGAACGATCGGCTTCTGCACGGGATGTTTTTCTCGGTAATCGGAATCCTATTGGCCCTAATACTGCGTTCGTGCGACTCTGCGATCCATGCACTACGTGTTCTGCAAGATCTATTGAGATCTAAAAAGTGATTTTTATTTAAAATTTTTACTACATATTTGAAATTATATTAAAAAATGATATTATAAGATATATTTACTTTCACTATTTGTTTATAACGATTAGAACGTTTTCGATGCTAACGCATCATCTTCAGTAATGGTACTAATACTAAACTTAAGACTAAAGGATGGCACGGGGCGTGGGCGTGGTCATTAAGCGCAGAAGAGTGGGCTTAACTATAACTTAATAAAATATAAAGAAGATGTATGAATATTACTTACAATTTTATTACTATTTTATTTTATTTATTCAAAAAAATTGATGCAAACACGGAATTGGCGGCCCTCGTAGCGCAGTGGGTATGACACTGGCTTCTCACACCGAGGGTTCCGGGTTCGATTCCCGGTGAGGTCACAATTTTAATCGATGTGATTTACTCGAGCCTGGGTGTTTTGTCATGTATTTCGCTTCTGTAATTGGGCCTCCTGGCCTGTTGAAGCGTAAAAAAAAAAAAAAATACGTGTCACATCAATATTCTTACTATTTTCAAACTAAGGTAAACGTTTGTGCTATGTAAATAGGACTGACTTACTGGTCTGGAGTAAGGTACGAACAAGCGACCTTTGGATCACGAGACGAGTTTTCCTTTTTTACAAATGTTTATTTAATATACGCTATTGTATTTAATAAATATATAAACAAAGCATTTATTTGATTTTATATTTTAATAATAATAAAAATATATATGAACAACGCATTCACGGTCACTGACCGACTATACATAGCCAAGAATAAAAAATCGCCCTGTACTTTAACCAACCATAAAATATTTGGAATAGTCTGGTTATTCTGAATAATGATAACACTTGTACATCAATTTTTATAATTTCGAATTTCTTGAAGCTTAGATTAACAAATTCCGCGAAAAGGATCCCTTACGTCCCACGGGTAACATGGACCTGCCCCCGACAACTGTCTGGCTTATATTATATGGGACCGTTCTCAGGGAACAGATCATTTATATGGATCACGCAAAATGTATATATGTAAAATGTAAAAAGGATTATTGTTAATATTTCTTTTCAACGAGAATAGA
>JADDOH010011666.1:0-39894 GCA_016648135.1 Agrypnia vestita
TGTCTTCTCAATAGTGTTGTGTAAAAAGTTAAGAGTAGGGTGTCCACACTGACAATGACAGAATGGACACCAAAGACATTTGGATATCACTTCCATCAGTCTGCATAACACCCTTAACCATTTTTTTTTAAAGTGACAGAGTGTTTGCACTCTTAATATTTTCGGGAAGAGCATTGCAGAGCAAAGGAGCCTTGTAAAAAAAACTTCTTTGTCCAAACACTGTTCACGCTATGACAACAATGTTGAGAAAAAGATTTGTACAATGTTAAATAAACTCAATACGACGACGTTCAAACACATATTGCTATTTGGTTTTCTGAATTAACTTATTGATTAGTTTAATTCCAACATACACCAGCATAAAAAAAGAACACAAAATCGAATACATATATCGTCATTAATTCACATAACAAAATATGGAATTAACTCCCAACAATACAGGATGTAACAGAGCTATTCCGCAATACTTTGCAGGTGGATTTCTGCCTTGATAATAAGCCGAAAATGTTCAAGCAACTACGACCTAATATCAATAGTTAAGGAGTTATGCAATATCAAAGTTTGCATTTTTTTTTTCATATTTCAGATTTATTTTTTACAAAACGTTGAAATTTTTTGGATGGAACGTTGAATCATTTTATTTGGAATTGGAATGTTATCATTTTATTTGACTTGTATTAAAGGGAATTAATTTTTTATGTTCGATATAAGTTACTGTTATGATAGTTCAACGTTTTACAAAAAAATAAGTCGGAAATATTGAAAAAAATGCAAATTTTGATATTTCTTAAATCCATACTATTGATGGTCATGGTTGCTTAAATATTTTCAACTCATAATCAAGGCAGGAATCCACCTGTAAGGTATTCTGGACATGTGAATTCAAGTTTCAATAAAAAACAATTTTGCATGTAATTTTCTTCTTACACGGTTTTCTTCTAATTAACTCTAGATTTATAATTATTTACACCACTTATTACTACAATTTTGCTAAACAATATATTTTGGCATTTTGTTATTAAATTTTTTTAATACAAATATGAGAACGTATAAGTTTTTACTTGAATCCAATTGAGTGCTACTCTTATGTAGTCTCGAGAGAAATATCTTGAAAATCACCTTCGTGGACACGGGCCATTACAGCTGACTATCATTTTATCTACATTTCTTTCTTTTACGTATTCTAGTAAGTAGCATTAGAGGATTACTGACGAATATTACTCAGCCAACTAAAAATAACCATGTACCGTTTCTGTCGGCAGTTCAGATTATCGCGAAAAGTTTCCTTATTACTCACACAGTACTCGGCTTTAACAGTTTCCAAGAGAGAGGAATACCCTCAAAGTGAAAGAAAAACTGTTAAAAAGGACAAACTCTGAACTAATATGTACATCAGCGAAGCTAAGCCGAGACCAGGAATCGTGAAAACTTTGCTCATTTGCTATGATTGACCAAGTTCTGATTGGTGTGGGCTAGCAGACTGAAGGTCTAAATCCTTACAATCATGTTAAAATGAAAGAAAATTTCAATATTCTGACATTATTATATTCATAACATAATTTGAAAAGTCTCCGATACAAAAGCATTTTGGTCGTCTTTGAAAATATACTGGAAAATTGAAAATAGAGGTAAGTACGTAGAAATCCGAAAAATAAAATTGTCTGATCTGTCGAACGGTACAGATTTGCGTTGAAAATCTATCAGGGGGAGAGGAAGGAGTAAAGGTGGAGGGGGAAATGTCGCCTATGTTACCCGCCGGGTCCTAAAGTATAAGTACGAAAAATTTGAATCCATCGGACGAAACGGCGTAGATTTGTATAGAGAACAGATCGACAAACAGACATTTAGTTTCATTGACTTTACAGATATTTTTAATCATTTATATTATTATAATAAAAAAAATAATAATATATGGTAAATATTCGGCAGTTTTCTGAAATAAGCAATACTGCTATTTTTGTATCTTGACAGTTATTGTACAAAATTGTAATGCCGTCAATTTTGAGGTTTAAAGTTTGACAGGTTTACAATTAATGAATTCAATTAATAAGAAAGCTCATTATTCATAATTGTGAATAAGTTAACGTTTGTTTACGTTTTAGAGCTTTCTGATTGATTGAATTCATTAATTTTAAACCTGTCAAACTTAAAGCATCGAAATTGGTGGTATTACAATTTTATCTTATAACTGTCAAGATAGATACTATGATACGACTGTAATAAATAATGAAATAAATAAATAAAATAAAATAAAAAATGTACATGCTGCATTGTACTCACTTTACGCGCCTGCCATACTACGTCTCATGAATACTTACTATTTATATTTACACATTTTACCAACCGAATATAAATGATCAATATATTACTTAATTATATACTCTCACAAAAATCTCATGGAAGTGAATGCCGTGTCTTAAAGATTTTCGTGAGATGAAAATCTCTTCAAAATGTCCTCTGCAGATACTGACAAAAATACATTAATGACAGATAAATAATTTTAAATAATTTTTCGGCTAAATCCAAGATAATGGTCCCATTGCTTATACAACGAAAATGAGTATTTCACTATATTATTGAATGTGCTTATAACAAAATGAAAGATAATTTAAGTTTAAATAGTAAGTATTAAATAAGATATTACACTTTAAAGTTCCGAAAAATGCACTGCATATTTTGACATTTCATAGGCAATATATGAGGTTAGTTTAGGTTATTGGGTTTGGTTTGGTTAGGTTATTAGGTTTTGTTAGGTTAGGTTATTAGGATTGGTTTGTTTAATTTAGATTACGATTATTTTTGTTAGATTTAATTAACAGGACGTTAAATTATATAGTGAAATACTTATTTTCATTGTACGAACAACGGGACCATATTCTTAGATTATTACAATTTTTCAAGTGCCAACAGAACAAACGCTAATACGAAAATCGCGCAATTTCCATCGGCAAATTCTGTATCTCAATAATACAAGTTACAACTTCTTCAATTGCTTCCTCCGAAAACTTTCGCAATCTTCTCTCGCACCCTTGATGGAAATATCAATTAATCTCGTATCGCTCGTATTGGATGCGGAGTAATTAAAATTCCCTGAATGACAGCAACTAACGAAACAACCCATCCACCCCCTCCCTTAGTCTGCCAGTTGGAATATTATGAAAAAGTCCGCCACACTACTACATACACTAGCGAAGAGAACAACTACATTTCAAAATGAAGACTACAACACACACACGTTCACCAGTTTGAAGACTACAAAGTGTACACTACAATTGTAGTAAAAACTACATGAAGTGAAGTAATTGTAGTACTACGAAATGAAGTGAAGTAATGAATTAATTGTAATATTAATGAAGTGAAGTAACGGAATGAAGTAATTGTACTACAGTAGTGTTTCCCAAATAAAAATTTGGCGAGCTAAAAAAAAAAAGGTCGCCATACAGATTTCTTCATTCGATTCCAAAAAATTTTCTAACCATGGGGGGGGGGGTTGTTACAGTTTCCAAAGATTTCTTCATTTATCTACATCAACTTCCCAAAAAATTTCACGTAAAAAATGCACTATTTAAAGTATGTTTCTCATACTTTCGATAACTTTGAAGTGTGTGTACTTTGTAGTGTTCGCTTTGAAATGAAGTGTAATATTTGAAGTATATACTTTCAATAACTTTAGGGTTTGTACTTTGCTGTGTGCACTACACTTCAAAACGTGTGAAGTATGCGCTTCAATGTAATGTAGTATTGTAGTAGTGAGTACAGAGCAGACCCATCACTACACTACACCCCCGGTACGCCCACGCGCACCCCGCCCGTGAGGTTCTGTGTTAATTAAATTGAAACGATCTACATCCACACACGGACACGTACAACCATTCAGGTCCATACAAGGCTGCGGTGAAAAACAATTTGTGTTCTTGATGACATTGGAAATAAAAAAAAATCTAAATTGATTACTTTTTCAATACATAGTTGGAGATTTTAACCGGGATTTAACTCAGCGATTACAATTACAAACAGATTATTATGAGTTTACGTTGCGTACAACAAAATTTACGGGTGAGCTAAGCTACCCGTTATTTTTTACCTCGCTTATATTAGCTTCACATGTTTGTCTGGAGGGAATCTTTTAATCAATATTTCACCCGCTTCCCAATCTCCAATCGAGCAGAAATTTTGTACTCTAGCGTTATCTCGATGACAATACATTTTTTTTTTTGATTAAGTAAAGATGCGAGCACGGAATGCGTATTACATCAATATTATTACTATTTTCAAACTAAGCTAATCGCTTGTGCTATGAAAATAGGACTAACTTGCTGGTCTGGAGTGAGGTTCGAACCCGCGACCTTTGGATCACGAGGCAAGAGTCCTAACCACAAGACCATCAAGCTATCGTATAATATAATTAATCCATCGTAATTAATAAATCAATGTTTTAAATGGGAAATTAGTTTAAAAAAACACACTTATATTTAAATGTACTAAAAATTAAAAAATAAATTTTCGGCCAAAAAACTCATTCCTTCTTTAAGATGTTAAATTAAATTAAAAATTAAATTTAATTAATTAGAAAAGAGTGGAATATGTTAATAACATATATAACAACATAACATATATCATAATTTGTGGAGATTGTGACAGCAAATGTATAGGCCAAGATGCGAGACACTTAAATACAAGAATAAAAAAATATTCGCCATTATTAAAAAAATAACAACTTCTCGGAAATCTCCAACCACACAAATGATACCAACCATTCTTTCGACAATCACAAATAGAAACTACTCCACTCGGTTCCTCATAAATAATTAACAATGTGGAAACCGTTGAAATCCTAAAAAAATAATTCTGAGAAGATACTTATGAATAATATCATATTTCAAAACACTTCTCCGATCCTAGACATGTTTCCGTTAATAACCAAAAAACCCTTCTAACCATCCGCGACACCCTGCCTTACCAGAATAGTTTGATGAAATTTTATACCTGACGATGAGGGGGATTGCTCCTCATGAAACTATTGTAGTAATACGTAACTCAAATATTGTGTGTGTGTGTATGTGTGTGATGTGGTAAAAGTTTAAATATAAGTTTTACTTTAAATTCACAAGTAAAACGTTTGTATTACAGACTGACGTTAACATGTATATTGCAGACTGAACACAAAGCAAGCTTGTCGCTTTGGAGGGGCAGCGTTTAATTTGAAGTACAAAGGCCAAGCGGATATTGGGAGCAGTTCAAGGGATACTCGCTCTTATTGGAACACGCGGCAATACAGGTGCACGGCGCAACTGGGTTGGCCCCAGGATAGTTTCGCTTGACATTTAGCATATTTTATAGGTGATGAATTATATCGGCACCGCTCTAGCTGTGTTAGGTAGGTCAGAATCGCTATGGCTGGAACCGAAATAAACAAAAATATAATAAAATAATATATAAAATCCTTGTTTATAAAACGTACCTGTATATTTTTGGTAGAGCAGTTTATTGATACAACAGGATAAAAGCTACTTGACTAGGCAATACTTGTATCGGATTACCTTCTTTGTATACAGTTAAAAATGTACAAAATCGCAAAAAATCGTACTAATAGGAAGGCTTTCAGGGATACAAGATATGTTAGTTCTAATTACTTTGGGGGTAACCCTGGTCTAAGGATAGCCGACTCTGATAATATTAAAAACGAATTGATACATCTTAAAAACGCGCTTCAGTGCGACGCTTTCTCGAATTTCACCATAAATAACGCAATTAAAAGACATTCAACTAAAAATATCAATAATAAGAATGAAAATACATCAATAGAAACAAAACCACTCGCTACCGCATTCTTACCATACGTAAAGGGAACCACAGATAAAATATGACAATTACTAAATAAATAAAATCCGCACTGTTTTTAGAACAAATAATAAAATCTATCTCTTTAAAGAAGTCCGAAGTACAAAATACCTTTGGAATCAGACGGGGTATACGAAATACCAAAACCTACACAGGTAGATCAAACCGAAGAATGATATAAAAAATCGGAAATTAACTTCATCCATTGTCCACCATTCTCATAAAATACTCATAAAATAATTTCGACAGTTCAAAAGTAGTCGCCAGCCTCAATAATGAAATTTAGATTCTATAGAGAGGTAATTGATCTAACTAACATCTAACAATTGGCTAACCCACCGGTAGTTATGGTGGTGGATAGCCCTTGACGTCACATCAAAAATATGCGAGTTTGGTGGGGTTAGCTGTGCGTGGGTGGGATTGGGTGATGAAAATGTGCTTTCTAGCACATAGTTTTTTTATGGGAAGGCCGCAAATGCTTCAGATTGCTTCAAAATAGGCGCGCCGACTGTGTCGGTGAGTCTAGAAGGTTCCGGAAAAACCTGCTCTAGAAAGTTCTGGAAGGAGAAGGTTCTAGAAAGTTCTATAAGGTTCTAAATTGAGTGGCGGAATATGTCGGTGTGTCTAGAACGTACGTTCAATAAATTTCTTGAAAGTTCTGGAAGGAGAATGTTCTAGAAGGTTCGCGAAAGTTCTAGGACGATCCAGACAGTGTACTAAAAATCTATGCGTGCGAAGCCGCGCGGCCACAGCTAGTAGTCATATAATGAACAACAAATACGACAGCTTTCAACTTCCAACCGCATGGAATAACATACTTAATAATATTAATCACATTCCTAATATAAATAATATTAATAATAATTAACTGCATATCACAATGGAAACACCGAAGCAATAAGAAAATCCAACCATTTCACCATTTAATAATGACGATAGTAAAAACACACACGGATCACTAGAAGTCGAGCGAAACTCATTACCGACGTCGCTGGAGAAACCCGCTCCTCCACAAACACCTGACACAGAATTTTTCAAACTCTCACAAACTCGGTGAGCTCCGGACCCGAACGGTTGTGCGCTTTTTGGAGAAGTAGCTCATCGACAAGGCGCCCTGAAAATGACCAGAATTTGACGCGGGTTACCCCCAAAGTAGTTAGAACTAACATATACAATACCCGGCACGTCTTTGAAAGGCCTAAAAATTCATTTGCTATTATTGTACATTTGTAAACATTGCATCCAAATTATGAAAAGTGCTTAAAATATTTACAGCCGTCTGAATGCACGAAGGTGAATATTTCATTCGAGAATTTTCTATTCTGTTTATTTGAAATTCAAGGAAAATTTTCGAAACGCGCTCTGCTTCAAACAACACATATTTTTTTGGCAGTCTGGTCCCTCTAGAGCCGGCGAATAATACAAAGCCACAATGCAAGTTACACATTAATAATTCGCTCGTACTTACGGTTCACGCAAATATCGCCGAAATACGACATAACACGAACGCTAATTTTCGTAGACGGGAAACTTGGGACTTCTGAGTACGATCCTCCAAAAAGAGAGATTTGGAATTTACACGAAGCTAAAAATTGGCAAAAAATGTAAAACAAGAGTAATTCAGTATGAGTATATTGTAAACTCTAAAGTGTGTACCATTGGCGAGACTTAATGAAATTCGGGACTTGAGGGTTATTACTGAAATCAAAACTAAGTATTCGGTCCCATTACAGTGACATATCATGAGCTAACAGAATGCTCGGTTTTATTTGTTGAATTTCTCAAAAGTTTTAAAAATCTAGAGCGAATCTGCGTTTAAAGTGGAAAAATTGAGTAAAAATTAGTAGAATACATGCGAGTCTATCTACGCTATATTGGTTAATAAATGAAATATTTTTTTGGAATTTTTTCCCAAAGTTGCTTAAAAAAAATATAGCAATATTGTAATCAAATACACAAATGTCCTTTAGAAATAAAATAAAAAATAATAACTTTTTTGTATGCTGCGTTAGAGCTTTGCTAGACTTTTTCTGTGATAAAATAGTCATTTTTTCGCGATATTCTGACGTAATTTTTTAAAGTATAATACATAAAATAATAAATACACAATCAACTCACTTATACTAAGTATAATATATAATATATTTCAGTACAATATAAAATAATAAATACACAATCAACTTACTTATACTAAGTATAATATATAATATATTTCAGTGCAATATAAAATAATAAATACACAATCAACTTACTCACTTACCATCATGCCGTTTTACTTCAGGGGCAGGCAGAAAGAATAAAACGCCCCAGTCTTCTATCACGCACACCAGTTTTGTTCGACCACATTCATACATCGTCTCATGCACGCTCTACGGCTATTAGTCAGGGTCATCCTCCAGTATTTGATGTATCTAATAGTGCCAGGTCTTTTGCAGATGCCCTTATTTCCTGCTTCCTTCAACACTCTCCTCCTATATTTTCTTAGCCATCCTCTCCTCGCCTATATGTTCCACATGACCAAACCATCTAAGTAATCCTTTCACGATTCTACCATACTGCAGCCAGCATTAGATTCATACATAATACACATATAATAAAACATACATCTGTTTTAGTTTCTGTATTTAATTTAACTAATTAAATTCCAACTGATCTGTTTATCCAACTCGTGTGTCATGTGTTCGGATTACTTGGCCCATATTTGAATTGCTTTTCTCTTTGAAGAATGATTTCTAATTAGTTTTAAGAACCTATCTCAAAAATAATAATTTAATTGTCGGTCTATCCGTAACTTCGTGGAACGTTCGTAAATTATTTTTAAATTTAAATTTTTTTTAGGAACCGACATGTAAATTTACTTCAAGTTACCAAGGCAATACAAAAGTAATGTCTCAGTATTTGGTGGAAAGTTTTCATCTCCTCTATAGTTCAAACCTTGCTCTGGGCGATTTTCACAGTTTTCCTATCCTCAAAGAGTTTCTGAGTATAAAATGTTTAAAATTCATGACGAATTGCAGCTTGCAGTTGACAATGAAGAAGTTTCATGATGTTGACAATACTATGTTTGACTTAATGGAATTAAAGTATAGATCAAAATTGATAAATCAGTGAATAAAATCAGTGAAAAAAAATGAAAAAAAAAAATTAAAAAATATATATTTTTTAGGTAAAAGCCTTTACACATTTCTGCTCTTTACTTTATATTTTTAATTTTTATACTCATGTTTTGGTGCAATTCCTGATACTTTAATATTTTGCTACTTATAACTTATATTGTTTAATGTATATTCACTTTAATTTTATGTTATATTTTTTATGTAAAAGCCTATACACATTGCTGCTCTTTACTTTATATTTTAATTTTTATACTCATATTTTGGTGATATACAGATATTGTTTAATGTATGTGCTTTTTGAAATTTATATTATATTCATTATGTAAAAGCCTGTACCTAATGAGCGTAAACAAACAAATAAATAAATAAATAAATAAATAAATGAGTTATACATTATGTAAGTTTACGTATTTTAGCGCCGATCGACTATGCCGCCTGTGCCGCCTGTGACGTCATTTGACCTAGTCGAGATCATCGCACCACAGGCAAGAAGCGAACACGAAGCGCGTCGTCTAGGTCGAGTGACGTCACACGCTGGACCGTCGCAAACTATTTCTGCGGCGCAACTTTAAGGTCCCATAAGTTTTTAATTTGTAGAGATACTTTAATGATTCTTTCACATTTTCATTTTAATTAAATTTTTATAATTAATCCATACAAAAATGTAAGCTTCATTGATAATCAATCACCTTACCATTAGCGTACAACATTACCATTACCATACAAAAATGTAAGCTTCATTGTTAATCATCAAGGTTAAATAGACTGGCATTGGAACACCGCTGCAGCCGAAAAAATAAAACTTATGAACAAATATAATATATGCTCAAATGTGAGAGGTGATTTCGTGAAAAAATATAATGAATTAATTATGTAATTTGATATTTCCTTAATGCTAAACGTGGACTGTGCACCTATTTTCTTTTTCTGTGCAATATACTACCTCAAATTAATTTCGTCCATGAGATATTACATTCCCGTTCAGCGTTCGAGACACTGTTTTTTTCATATAAATGTCGCCTTTGTGAAGAAAAAGTTTTCAAATTAATATTCCTGTCAGTTTATAAAAGGTGCAAAAAATATATGTTTTTTTTATGACAGTTTTCGGTGCCAAATTTATGCGGTACGAAAATCAAATTTGGTTCTTCAAATCTTCTATAGTCAACAAGTCACAGGTCCAAACTTATGCACACACCAATTCAGATAAAAATATTCACAAAGACATACTATACGCCGTACATTTAAGGTAATACCTAAGTAAGTAAATATGCACTATTCAATGAACAATTATAAATTTATTACAAACGTCCACACTCGTGCAAAATCACTCCGTAAGAAGACTTTTTAACATGGCTTTAAAATTTAATCATAACATATACATATTGAGGAGGCCAAGACCCACCAAGGGTTGTAGTGCCAAGGATGATGATGATGATGATACGAGGTACATGTTATGATTACATTACAGTATTATCGTAGCTAGTAGCAAAAACTTACAAGTGGATTCCTGCCTTTATAATGAGTCGAAAATGTTCAAGCAACTATTATCGTATACTTATTATCTTATATCGCATGACAGTAACTTATATCAATAAGTTACTAAAATGATAGTTCAACTTTTTGCAAAAAATAAGTCAGAAATATTGAAAAAAAATGCGAACTTTGATATTGCATATCTTCATAACTATTGAGATATATATCTATAATATATTCTATATATATATATAAAGAGAATATATACTCTCTCTCTCGCTCTCTCTCATCTCTCTCTCTCTATCTCTCTACTCTATATCTCTGAGTAGCTTGTTTTTTGGTCTTGTGGATTTAGGACACTGGCCTCCGGATCCAAAGGTTGCGGGTTTCGAACCCTCACTATCCATACTAGCAAGTAGTCCTATTTTATAGTACAAGCGCTTTAGCTTTAGTTGAAAATAGTAAAATATGATGTGACTGTGACAAACGTATTCGTGTTCACATCTCTTTTTTTTTTTTTTTTTTTTTTTTTTTTTTTTTTTTTTTTTTTAATTTTTTTTTTTTTTTTTTTTTTATTTTTTTCACCACAACCACCATATCTATCTCTCTCTATCATCTTTTCCTACTACCAGATCTATAATATAAAGAACTTCTTCGATTTAACATATATATATATATAACAAAAGGAACTTCTGGACTCCCTCGCGTTTTCTGTAAATGGTCTCCGTGAGAAGACCAAGGCCGACGTTTCGACACGGTATCACGTGCTACTGTCAAGGCTAAAAAGGCCTCAAAAGTTACGGACTAGCCGTACTTGTTCGCGGGTGACATGAAAGTCTCCCACCAATAAGGCAAGGCCTTTGTCTTCTCACGGAGACAATTTACAGAAAACGTGAGGGAGTCCAGAAGTTCCTTTTGTTACATACAATAACGCTCGCGGAAACCTCAAGCAAAAATATATATATATATATATATATATGGTCATGGTTACATGAATATTTTCGACTTATTGCTAAGGCAAGGCATTCACCTGCAAAGTTTTTGCTAATAGCTATGAGACACCCTGCAAATTGTCAGGAGATGCTAGAATCAGAATAAATTAGGCACTATGGTCCATCTCTCGTATGGTCCACACGAATCTGGAATCAACTAGGTTATTCTCCTAAACTCTGAAACCATAGAGAAAGCGATAATCTGTTAAAAGACATAGATCGGCTACTGCGCAATCAGTTGTGTGAGAGTTATTTGATAACAACAAGTCCACAGGTAAAGCCATATGTGGCTTGTATTGCTAGTACGTGGTGATCCCAAAGTTACTAATTCAAATGTGTTGCGGGGCCTCGTGATCGATGATCCCTTCGCCATTCTAATTTTGTTGTTGTTGCTGCACCTCTCATGAGCTTTGCGATAGGAAAAAAGCCCTATTCGAGAGGCGCACTCTCCCCCGCATACTTCACATAGGAAGCGGTCAAGTTGTGTTGGTCGGTCCCGTTGACGCATGGTTGCAGCTCGCTGCTCAGTTTTGAACACCATCAGCCCGAGAGCAAACTCTCCTCCAGCTCACACGATCTTGTGCCAGCTGCTCCCAGTTATCGGGTGCTCCACATAGGTTCAGCGATCCTCGGAGACAGTCTTTATACCTCTTCTTATATTTCAAGGAAGTAACTATCGGCGGACGAGAAGTTTTCTAGTGCGGACCTGTAGGATTTAAATAATGTATATCAGCAAATGAAAGACAAGTTATTCAGGTGTGATAAAAGTGCAGCGAAGATAATCAGTGCACGAAATTAGATTATTAATAGGTATGTAAAATATTCTAGAAACATTTAGAGTGATGTTAAGAACAGTGCTACGATTACATTCGTGTCCAGTGACTTCGGTGATAAATAAAACTTTAATTAATTTTTAATTTTTCATTTGTCTCTTATGACCACGTACCGTGTCAATATTATTAAAAATGCTAAAATCTTTTCTGAATATTCCGTATATTCATACCTAACCGAATAAAGGAAAAATGAATAATGAATTACGCAATCCCGCCAGTATTTACATTTAGACTCGCTACTCTTTTTGCAAATACGAAGAGAACTATTAACAAAATGTTTGTTGTATCGCGCGCTCGTTAGGTACATATTTTATACCATAATTTAATATTTACCAAGCGGCCCGCCAATTGTAAACCGAACCTACCCAAACGCACACAATTTAAAAACTGAAAGTGAGCTCGTTCATTGCATACACATCACAGTAGTACATTGTCTGAGATTTTAACTTACCCGAGACGTATAGGTATATATCAATTGAACACTTTACTCGGCCTACAAAATACAACAGATTTACTTATTTATTTATTTTTATATTATTTATTTATTTTATTTATTTAGATCTCGCTCTATTATTGGAAGGATAAAACAAGAATGCAGCTGAAAGGATATAACGCGACACAATCCTGATTTGACATATTTAATCACATCTGTATGTAAAAGCTCAGCGATCATTCCATTTGTCTACCTATTTGATCGACGTACTCCTAATGATGCTCTGTTGAAAACTACGCATACACAATTTTCTTCTTCTTCCAATGCGCTATTGCATTCGGTCAACCCTAAAAAATCTCGACTATTCTATAACACATTTTATATGCTTCCGATCTTCTTCCAGTGGCTTCTGGGTTATGGCCGTGGCTCTACCTTCAACAACATTATTTCTAAGACTAATTTGGTAAAGTACACCAATACCAAGTCTTCCTATCTCTCCAATCCAAGTTTAAATCAAATACTTCGGATTATTTCATTTTAACCTCGATGTCCTATACTTTTTTAAACGGCTTAGAACCGTATATTTGTATGTTCCTGATAATTACCTTCGACATCGTCAGCAAAGATTGTTTCACATTCCAATATACAGGACCACCCTGCCGATGGTTATGCCTGTTGAAAAAGCTACAGCTATGCTGAACAAAATCGCTTTGGGTATTTATATATTCCATGTGTCTGAAGGGGTTTTCCGAAGCAAGATTCTCCTACACCTTTGATATGAATGAATTTATACACCTTTGATATTTTGTTGTTTGTATATTATCTCACTTGTTAATAATATTTACGAATTAAACATATGTTTGTAATGTAAATGTATAAAAAAAAATTAAATTCAAAATTGAAATTGAAATGAAAATCTAAAAGTTCTTTGAACATAACATGAACAATAACAAAAACATTTATTTTTTATTTTATGAGGCAAATATGTTTGTGTTGTACACGAAGGATAGGAAAGTAGGTACTATCATTTATTTTTCTAACACCTATTTTTGAAACAAAATATCTTAAATACCGCTTCTGTCCTTTTAGTTATTGAGGTTTTAAGGATCACTTCAAGACAGTTTTCCGAGCTATTATCAATGGATTGATTGCAGTAACAGTCGCATCTCCCCATGAAATTAATTACACCGTATTCAATTAGAGATAGACATTACACTATATAGGTTGCTTTAAAATGTTATAAATAATGTTTTATTTTTTATACGTGCTTATGTATTGGGGGTCAAAATCGTGAGAAACGTGATTGACTCTCTGAACTTAATTGAAAATTACGGTCTATTCGTACCAAATAACTATTTGCGTAATCGAGATCATTTATTATTCCATGTCCCTAAATGCAGAATGAATGTAATGAATAGGCACATCGTTACGCGCAGTGTACAACTTTTAAATGAACTATTTGATCATATCGATGTATAAAATGACAGGATTTAAAGCATCCGGCAGAATCGCTTCTCCATAAGATACTCACCTCATAAATTACATCTCGTAAATTAAAATTGGAGCAATCTCTCATGCAATTATTTAGAAAAAATATATATGGAAAAATTAACAGACAAAATGCTTGTTATTCTTGCGGTTAAGATATTCGCTTAGAGATCCAGTCAGGGGTACGAACCTTATTCCAAGAGACCAGAAAGTTAGTCATTTTTTCATAGCACAAGCTAGTTTAGCGTAGTTGTTTAAAAACTAGGAGTTGTTTGAAAAACGTTACTTAAAACTATTCATTACGTTCAAAACTAAACAGACTTGTTCATTTAATAGTCTAACAAACACATGAATATTAATTAATCAAATTTCAGGCAACTTCATAAAACTTCGGACAAACTTGCCAAGTGCCACAAACCTGCGAGTTTTCACACAAGTACGGGTCGAGCATAACTAGTTTAACTTAAAGCATGTTACCTCTCGTGAAGCAGAAAGTCCTTCAGTACGGCAGAAAATGAGACTTTTCCGTCTAGAGAACATGCCACACGAGTTTAATTTAAAAAATATTTACGACATCCTGTAAACCACACGAATCTGTTTTTCTGAAGCACTAAAAATTTGTTTACAAATATGCCCTCCGGTGAGAAAAATATTTTCACTTGTTCGCGGTCCCAGCGGCGGGCGGGGGGAGGGGGTAATCTTGATCGGGGTGCCGCTTTTCGTCATCGACACCTCGAATATTTCAATTTCCTTGGAATATAATACTGTTATATTCTTCCAGGGTCGCTTCATCGGATTAGCAGTAAAAGCGCTCGGTTGCTGTATCACACACGAGATATTTTGTTTTATGTGGTTAAAATTATTTTTTTATCTTTTGTTCTCATCTTACATACACCATATTAGGCATAAAATGTTCACCTTAAATGACTTTGACAAGAAACAAACGCGTAAAATTTCTCAGGCTTCGTATTAGATGTCTTCAATCTTCAAAGTAATTTTCAAGAACAAAATT
Organism: Agrypnia vestita; assembly: GCA_016648135.1. Lineage (NCBI taxonomy): Eukaryota > Metazoa > Arthropoda > Insecta > Trichoptera > Phryganeidae > Agrypnia > Agrypnia vestita. The sequence continues at coordinate 15,189 of JADDOH010011666.1, forward strand.
TACACAAACCACTAATAATACACTTCTGTTAACAATAAACAAATGTGGATAAAGTAAATTAAAAAAATATTGTATGCCTGATCTGGGTACTTGTCTGCGTTAATTGATAAAGTGGGCACATAGCTTTTGAAATATTTCGACATAACGTAGCGTCGTAATCATCACATACTAATTTTGCGTCATTTAATATTATTCCGGACGCGAATCGCCGGGAATCTAGGGATGAACAATTTCGAGAATAGGGAAAGGATGCCGGGATGGGGTTGTGGAGGGGTGATACGGAACGAATGTGGACTGTATTTTATTGGGCGTGAAAAGAGGATAAAGGAACACATTAACATACAAGAGGATGATAGTCGAATTCACCACATGTTCCTTCTCCTTTCTGTTTCACTGCGATGTATCGACGAAATCAACAATCACTTAATAGATCTCGCAATCTGAGCACTTAATACAAATTGTTGCGAAAGTACGATAATTTTTGCGAAAGATTACTTCGAGATTAGATTCGATGTGTAATTTACACAAAATGACATTGTCCGCCCGACGATTTTCGAGATTTTCGACTGATCGAACAAGGAAGAGGATGTTTGCGTGAATCAAAAAAACACCTAGAAACGCAAATACTGTACAAGTATTAATAATAATTGACATTTTACGAATTTTCTAATACATCTTAACCCTTTAAGAGTTAGTTAATATATTTTATACGAACCGTACGTTTTTCAGAGAGACAGTTCTCGACGTTTCGTTGAAGTCGCATTCAATGTCATCAGGAGAACGACCTGTACCCGCGGAGGTATAGGGCTGACTGATGACGTTGAATACGACTTCAACGAAAGTCGAGAATTGTCTCTCGGAAAAACATACGGTTCGTATAAAATATCCGTAACCGTTTACAGTTAAATATGTCTAACGACCGTAATAATAACCTTAACTGTTTAATTAGTTAATATTTTTAAGATTATTAATGGTTTTCAAATAACACGTTCCCTATCTCAAAAAATTTTTTCCAACGTGCATTATCGTATAAACCTAAGCCATAACACAAGCGGGGCGGGGCGCGGGCAGCGAGAGCGACACCGTGACCCTTAAAATCACTTATAGTCAAGTACGTGTGCATTTCGTGGGTGGTCTTATGTTAAAGCTTACTTTTGATTTTTTTTCTTGTTTATATCTTCTCCGTGCTATAAAACTCAAGCAAATAAAGCTAACTAAATCCAACGAAGCGTCCACTATCTAGTAAAAGCACTCGGAGAAGACTCGGTGCTTTCGTCATTTTGCTATTTTTCTTTCTTCACTTAATTATCTTAATCTTGACCACACCGCTAAAATGCATTGCTGGCTACCAGTGACTTTGAGACACGGTTTCAGAGACTCGTATTGTATACTCCGTAGATAGCGAGACGAGACAAACGTCTACATTGTCTTCAACATATCATTAGCTGAAGGCACATTTTTTTGTATCTTCTTTAGAGAAGAAAATAGCGCGCAATTAAATAAAGGTCCTCAATCCGTTAGACTAACCAAGTTAGAACAGCAACAGTCAGATATCTGGTAACAGCTCTCAGACATGCAATGCTAAGAAAAAGCAGGGGTGTAGTTAAAGAGAAAGGAATTTCATGAATAATGCGATCCAATTAATGAAGTCGCGGGAGATGGAAGAGGAAAACGTATTCATTTAATCATTTAAGCATTTTTTAATATTTACCAAGTATAACCGTAAAAATGAGGAATTTAATTATATATTTCGGCCGCCAGTTAAGGCTGCGACAACAGCGTTATCTAGGGTAGCGTCTTGATAACATTAGTGATGGACATTATTAAATGGAGAATTATTATTAAGCTTTTTTGTTTCTTATACCTCATCATCAGTTATCTGGAGTTATCTGGAGGCGTTTGTTACAGACATTGTAATTTTTATTTTTAAAATTAAATTAAAATAAATTAAATTAAATTTAAAAAAAATTAAATTAAATTTTAAAAAAAGTATTACTATCTGAGCCGTCTGGTAGCGTTAGTGACTTAGAATTATATATTTTGATTAATGATTAATACCAATGACACATACGATACAGTAATGGGTGAGCTTATTAGTTTTAATTTTCATTAAACTGAAATATTTTTAAAAAAATCAGTCGATGTTTTCAATTTATTTACTAACAATTCTGAAATTATACTAATTTTGAAAACGGACTGAGATCAACTATTGGATCCTAGGAAGCTACGGACTGACATTCGAAATATATAATTAGAAAATAATGTCAAAAAAATAGATAAAAATTCCTAGAAAAACTTAACAAAAACTACTTGTTATACTATGTAAAATGTATCCGAGATGTATTTTGATTATGTCAGCGCTGGTAATGAGAATTGAGAATCATTCTCCCCAGGAGTATATCAAAGTAAATTAGTTACAGCCAAACAATATAAATCGTTTATTCTGTAGCTATGTGAGAGTAAATTGCTAAGCCTTTATTAATAACGTCACACACGTAATTCGATTAGAAACTCAATCCTGCGTCGTAGGTGGATTCAAAATTTTTATGAGAAAAATACGATAAAAAATACTCTTGTATATTTTTTCATATTAATTTGCGTCGTATTAATACATAATTCGCTTAAATAAGTAAATATTTAATAATATCGAGGATAATATTATTTAATTGTAAATTCATAACAATTCCAATTATAATAATTTCGTTGTCTCTCCGTTCGTCCGTCCACTTGTCCGTGTCCGTCCGTTCGTCATAACTTCGTGTAACTGTTAATTTTTATAGAAAAAAATCTTTTTTCTTCTGTTCTTTTTTTATAAATAAATAAATACTTATTATTTAGGAACCGACATGTAAAAGTAACGTAATTTTTGACAGGTTACAGCTAGCGTAAAAAATAATTTGTTTACATTTCAGATTAATTTCGCAATATTTTTTGGTTGTAACTAATTCATTTTAAATAATATAAAGCTGAATTTCAAACATGCAAAGTCCGTCATTTTTATTGGATTATACTATTTCATTGCAGTTAAAGATAATAATTTCGTTGTCCGTCTATCTGTCTGTCTGTCTGTACGTCTGTCTGTCTCCGTAACTTCGTGTAAGGTCCGTAAATTTGTTCGAATTCACGGCCAAAAAACAAATTAAATGGCCGGTGATGGGGGTTGAACCCCGGGCCAGCAAACCCGAAAGCGACAATGATAGCAATTTAGGTACCGCTGCCTCTCCGCGGACTACCAAAAAGATACTATAAATATATACTAGGACTTAGAAAAGACGCGAACCAATGTTCCGTCATTTTTGACGGATAACAGCTAATAAAAACATATTTACGTTTTATTTAATAGACCAGTCACGATGTTAAAATAGTTGGAATATAATTTTTTTATCCTACTTTCAAGTTAACGACTCGAGAAGTGGCAAATAAGTATTAAAGCCTGTTGTTTAACATTTAAGAATACGATTAATGTACAATTATACATATTATCAATTTACAAAAAAACATATAAAATTTAAGTAGACGTCTGTCATATTTAAAGTACGTTGAATTAAACGATATTGTTTTAATGACTAATTTTCCGTGAAATGTGTCGCGATGAGATCAATCTAAGAGTTTCGAAACATCTCAGAAACTCAGAGATCGGCTTGAGATTCTGTTCAAACTGTTCGCATAATGTTATACATACAACAGTAGATTTAGTAATACTTTATAAAATTATATCAGAAAATCAAAAGACAAAATTAAACATACGCGATACCATGACTGAATGAAACTATGAGATTTTATAGAAATTATTATTCTATTAGGTCCTTACATATGAAATTGGCGTTTAGTATGGGAGGAACATAAAGCCGATTTTTTTTTATTATAATATATTTATTTAATCAAAGTATGTACCATTGCTATCTATGCACTTTTGTCATCTCATAGGTAGTTCATCGATCCCTTTACTAAAAAAACCATTCGGACGGGAATCAATAAAATCTTTGAAGGCGGTTTGGACTGCCCCATCGGAGTTGAATTTTTTCCTTTGCGAGAAGTTATCCAAATTTCGAAAAAAATGGTAATCTGTTGGGGCAAGGTCCGGAGAGTACGGTGAATGTCTTAGACATTCCAATTGAAGCTTCTCTAATTTGGTAGCCGTCTGTTGTGCAGTGTGTGGTCTAGCGTTATCATGAAGCAGTAGTGGCCTAGAGCGATTAACCAGCCTCGGTTGTTTAGCAGCTAGCTTTTCCATCATGGTTTTCAGTTGCTGACAATAGACATCTGCCGTAATCGTCTGGCCAGATTTAAGAAAGCTGTAGTGAACGACACCAGCCCTAGTCCACCAAACGCTCACAAGTAACTTTTTTGGAGTCAATTTTCGCTTGGGGCATGGTTTGGCTAGTTCGGCAGGGTTCAGCCATTGCGATGAGCGCTTCCGATTATCGTACAGGATCCACTTTTCATCACAGGTAATGATTCGATTTAAAATCCCTTCATTATTGTGCCCGTTGAGTAATGCAACGCAGCAGTCAACGCGCGTTTGTTGATTTGCTTCACTCAATTCGTGAGGTACCTACCTTTCAAGCTTTTTCACCTTACCAATTTGCTTCAAGTGGATTAAAACAGTTTTATCACTAACACCGCAACCTGCAGCTAACTCGGATGTGGTTTGCGATGGATCCGCTTCCACAATAGCCTTCAATTCTTCATTATCAACTTTGGTCTCCGGCCGTCCACGGGGCTTGTTCTGCAGGTCGAAATTTCCAGAACGAAAACGTTGGAACCAAAAACGCACTGTGTTTTCTTTTGCGGCACCGTCGCCATACACATCATTAATCCTTCGAGCCGTTTCTGTAGCACTGGTGCCACGGTGGAACTCGTACTCGTAAATAACGCGATATTTCAAGTTTTTCATTTTGTAAACTGAGTGACGCAAAGAAAAAAAAATTGAGGAAAAAACAAATGAATTATAATTTTCATAACACAAATACATGAGTAAATAGCTGTATAAATTTGGATTTGGAATTCCTAACCAAAGAGAAGATATTTGAGATCAAATTCGCCAGTACGGCAAAACGCCAATTTCATATGTAAGGACCTAATATTTTATCTGTTTTCTATTACTAATATAAACGCTTAAATGGTCATGTAACAACATTTTCCAGTGAGATTAGGATTATCTATTGCGTGGTGGAAACATTGAAGCATGACTTTTTGTAAACGTATATTTAAAAAAAAAAATAGAAATCAAATATTTATGCTACAGATTTTTATAATATATCAAAATATCAATGCTATGATAACAATTGTGATAGAAATATTACGAAATATATTTTGTATTCCGATTTTTTTTCCAAATACTTGGTTACGTAAAAGCCATGCTGCGATGTTCCCACTGCATGCCCCTGCTCTATACCCCATATTATAATGTGAATAATAAATCAGCAGCTATGTGAGCGTGCTCCAGGAATATAAAGATTTATTTTGAAAGCCCATCATGTGATGGGCAATTAGGTTTGCGCGGTGTGGCGCAAGGTAGCCACAGGCAGCATTCCTCCCCTGACCTGACTCGCCTGGGCTCTGGGCCGGCTGCCCTCCCCAAAACCGCCCTCCCTTAAGCCCTTCCTCGAAGGACCGCGGGCTTACGTAATGTGGAAACGGAATTCTCGAGATCATAATAATTAATCGCTTCTGCGTAGGGCGTGAACACTCAAAGACCTTTTAATGAGAGCCAACCAATTATTAACCAAACGTTTATATTCAATTTTCATACAGTGTATTTTACTCTAAAGATTTAATCCTTAAGTTTCGTGATATTCCCGAGGAAGTAAAATTAAGTACACCAGAGCTCAGGGGAGATTTTCAGCTAAGGCAGCTTGCATTAATAAATATAATGTTTACTTTGCATTCAAAATTACCGGTAAATTGGTAAAATATAATTTCGAACCCGGTTTACCAGTGTTTATCAAAAATTCTAAAGTATTGAAAAGCGATGATTTTGGCATTAAGATATAAAACAACAAATTTTAAAACATATAAACAAAAAAACTTCTTGAAATTCCCTTATAAGTATTTATTTTCGAACATTTTGATTCCTGATATTTTTGTTTACTATTTTTTCTCTTTATACTTTTGTTTACTATTTTGTTTCTTAATACTTTTATATAAAAATTGTAATATTCATAAAATAATATGATGTGATTTACTCCTCCAATAACCACGAGCGTCAGCTCTTTTATGGAGAGTAATACATCTTATTACATGAACGATTATTGTATTCATGAAATTTTATACCATGATATTTATTCTTAATAAATAAATAAATAAAATAACAAAAATAAAAATATAATAAAATCGGGCTTTGGTTAACTTTAAAATGAAATAAAACACATATATAAAAATCGTGGTTATGGCCATGGTATTTTCTTTATTGTAAATATATGTCATTGGTGTTTAAATAAAGGGTACTCCAGCGACAGCCAATTTGACAGTTTGGTTTACCATTTCACCATGAATCTCAGAATATCGCCAGAACTACTTGTGTAACGCTTGCAAATTGTGTAAATTTATTTTGAAAATCATGCTATCGTAATCATGTTTACATATTTTAATGAAAAGAAAATTTTATACAAAGAGTAATTATTTTTGTCCTTAATTAACATCGTTTACTGGAAAATGTATTTTTAATAAAAAATTTGGTAAATTCTTTTTACATGTAAATAATATTGAACGTAAAATAGATAATTAGGAATCGTTAGACATTAAGTACATCATGTACAAATAACAAAAATATCATAAATAATACACAAAATTTAACGTTAGACCTTTTCTAAAATGGTGTCCAAAAATTTCCAGTATCTTCTCTCATCATATTAATTTTATTATTTATACGGTCAGTTACTAGAATTTTCTACATTAAATTTGTAAACAAAAGGTAATAAAATTTGTGTTCAAAATTAGTTTTTTATGATTCTGATTGTTGGATTATCAAAAATTCAATTTTTCTGTAGTCTGCATGCAAAATTTTCGATAAAATATTATATTAATAACGATTTACCGATATTCATCGTAATTGTGAAGATGTTAAAAAGCGAAGTTTATGGCCTGAAGATATTAAACTATAAATTTTCAAACATAATAAATTCTAATGAATAGAAAATATGACAATGATTATTTATTACACAAGTTATATAAATAATTAACTTTGCAAATTAAAATTTCTACCCCTTACAAAGTCAACGTCACATCGTTTAGCTTGGATAGAATTTAAGTGCAGATTTTCTGATTCTACACCATTTAGCTTAATTATTGTAACATAATTAAAAACTGATTTAAGTATTCCTCTTCGGAATTTTTGGAGAGAATTCTAAGAATGTATAGGTAAACAGTTTTTGAAATATGTTTTACTTAATATGAATTTATGCAAAAAAAAAAATTAAAAATATTTATCTCGTAATTGTTATCATGCTAGCCGTGAAAAATCCGTGAAAAATCACGGAACTCTAGTATGTATATACATATAGTATATTTATGACGGGTCGCGGATATGCGGTGGTGGCAATGTTGATAGCGTTCCGCGCTGGCATTTGCGAGGCCTAGAGTCGAGCCCTATTTTCGGCCGTGCGATTTCTAATTATGTTTTTTAGTCGTGAATTCGGACGAAATCACGGACGTCACAAGAAGTTACGCACTAGAATGCAGCTGTAAATCATTCACCAGTATAGAGGGTTATTTGGAAAACATTAATAACCGCGCAGGACTGTACTGCTGCCTTGATTATGAGTCGAAAATGTTCAAGCAGCCATGACTTTGTGGAGTTATGTAATATCAAATTTTGCATTTTTTTAAAAATATTTCTGACTTATTTTTTATAAAACTTTTGACTATAATTATTGTAACTTATATCGAATGTAAAAAATTCATTCCCTTTAATACAAGTAAAATAACATAATAAAAACCTTACAATTCTAATAGGAAAACATTCCAATTGGAATTTCTGCCAGGTTTTTATCATTTTATTTAACTTGTATTGAAACGAGTGAATTTTTCGTAATGGCTGTCGTGGCTATTTGAACCTTTTTGACTAATAATCAAGGTAGAAATATAGTCCTGCGAGGTTATTTATGTTTCCCAAATAACCCTGTATATACACGTAAAACTTATAACCAAGACAAACAAACCGTTAAAAAGGCACTGACTGATCCAGCCCGCTGCAAATATCCGTAACTTATACTGTAGTTTAGTGATATAACTAAAGAATTTACATTATGAATTTTAAAAAAAATATAATAATATAGAAAATAAAGAAAATAATAAAGAAAATACCGTTAATTAGATATTTAATGACATCAATTGTACTGACCCAATTCCATGTCGCAATAGCAAAAATAAATAAAATAAAATAATATTTGCGATTAAACCGGTTTCTTGAAAACCGGTAAAACATGCCGTAGTCTGTGATGAACTGCGTGAATAAATGTAGGCTGTATCGTAGACCACCATCGCGACGATCAATGACAGGTTCTAACGAAATTTGGGGACGGTATTCGGGGTAGAGAAAAACAAAGTGAGGCATTGTTCAACACATTACTTCGCGCCATTTGCGTTCGCAAGGCTCCATCCATTCGCGGCGGACGACGTATTACTTCACACCATTTATAGCGGCGGGGGTAATGGGTCACCATTCTAATGGACGACATTCCAAAGGTCGCCAAAAGGTAAAAGGAAGAAATGGCAGCTTGATTGTACCGGATCGATATACATAAATTTGTAAAAATTGTCCAACTCTTGTTGGTGGATTTCTACAGAAAAACTACACTCACGATGCTACTTCTGAAAAATTTCAAACATTTTATTTAATCACGAACATTTTTTAAATGTATTTTAACATGATGTTTTCTTGATTTTTTTTCTTCTCTACACTCTTGGCAAAGTAGTCTGGTCGCTATAATGCTGATGATGACTTGTAATTAAAATGTAATAATTATTTATTTATTAAATAACCCAAACGAGTAAAACTAGGATGTGTGCTTGCCTAACGTATTATCCAATAAATGCCAAAACAAACAAAGTTTTTCACAAAGCTCTTTTGTTCTTTAACGTTCTTCCGGAAAAATTACAATTGCATGTACATTGTCACTTAAAAAAATATTAAGTGTGTTAAGCTGAAAGATAATACTTTTATTATATTTTTCTTTGGTTTCCATTTTATCATATTAGTGTGGACCTACTATGATCCTATTTTTATTTTTACTAACACAAAATTATTCCATCAAGACATTATTAAAAGTATTGTTAACTGTATTGTAAAGATATTTCTGTTACGACTAATACCATTTAAACAAACGTTAATAATCCAAAGTTATTCTACATCTAACAAAAATAAAATATTGGATTCCATATAAACTGAAATTCCAATTTTTAAATTTCTCGAAGTCCTGAGGATAGACTTCCCTTTAATCATTCGTTATTTTTTACCATTTTTCTATAAATGTGCTTTGCTCAATAAAGATTCTTAAAATATCAAAAATTACTTAACATTAAAAATAATCAAATTGAGTAAAAATAGTCAAGCAATTAAAAAAACTCATCATTAGGACATTTAAAAGTTGATTGACTCATATATATTCCGTGACAGCTTGACTACTTTCAAGATAAATAAATATACAATTGAAATATAAATTGAAAAAATGCAAATTTAGATGTCGCTTATCTCCGTAACTGTACAACTTTAACTACATTTCACCCAAAGTGTAAAGAATGTTTTCTATTCAAATTTGAATACAGAAGACTGCCCCGATATTGAATTCCTTAAATTTTATAGACACGATAGCTGCCGTAGGTCCTTAGGAGATATTTTTATCAATATCATAACTTTTCATGCCAGCTTAATCGGCCATCTTGTTTCAAAGTGGAGAAAATTAAAGTACAAATTAATGAGATGCGGATAAAATATTCTTGACGGAGCCTGTACTGTAAGGCTTATTTAAATGATAGGTACGCTTCTAGGGTTATTATTTAATTAATAAATACATTTTAATTAAGTAATAATATTTTATATAGAAATTATCCAAAAATATATTATACGAATAAGGTCACACTATCTCACTTATCTATCCACCCCTACCGACATCTCGCTCTTCCCTTGCTTGGACGACATTTTGCATATATCGTTACTTTTTAGGACCTGCGTGAAACAAAGGTACCCTTCTCTTTCCAACACATAATCATCTACTTTAAATTCTACCAGTGAAAACCTGTAACTGGCTTTTATGCTTACCACTTTTCGTTTTTACTTTATTATTGTCAGCTGTTAGTTTTTTTGAATAAGTATAAATAAATAAATACAACTAAAAGAACCTCAAGTTTATAATAAAAATCTTACTGTGGTGTAAATGTACTTTGACTGTATAAGTGAAAAGGCCTTTAATTACTTAATACCTGGTATTTTTCCACGGCTCTCTTCTCTCAAATTTACAATTTTATGATTATATTACAATAAATTATGTATTTTTTAAATACCTAGACAAAGTACTTTAATTTCTGGCCGGGTAAGAATTTATTTAAATGATTAATGACCCTTTATATTCTGCTTATTTTACAGTGTTCTTTTTTATTGAACTCTAATTTTGAAGAAAGAGTGTTGGTTTTAGCTAATAAAATTAATTTAATCTAAAAATATTACAATCATAAAAATTGAGCGTCAGAAAAAACGTCTTTCAACTCAAAATTTGTAAAAATTAACTATTTAAATAATTAATTAATTCAATTTCCTCGTGTATTTGTGAAACAATGCATAAGAATAATTCTCTGTAATCCTCTTAAATCTCAGTTGGTAGCTTTCTTTGTCCACCATACATAATACATCTAAAAAAATTGCACTAGCAGAATGCAATCTTAGTATTTTAATTTTTTAGTAAATACACCAATAGGTTGTTTTTGATACAGAAGGATAGTTCTTGTGTGACATTAGAGTTCAAAGTATAAATAGCAATATTTTTTATATATATGTGAATTGATATAAATAAGTAAATGAGCGTCATACCATGAAAATCATTTAACGTCAAATATTGAAATTGATTCTTTAATTTTAAAGCATTTTTTATAATACGATTATCGAAAGAAGTAACTACTATCAGCTTTAATTTAATTCTCTGTTTCAATAGTGTAGACGACAGGTGGTTTATAGTTTATACAGGGTTATTTGGAAAATATAAATAACCTCGCAGGACTGTATTCCTGCTTTGATTATGAGTCGAGAATTTTTAAGCAGCCATGTAAAACGTTAAACTATTATTACAGTAACTTATATCAATTACGCAAAATTCTTTCGTTTCAATATAATATGTTAAATAAAATGATAAAAACTCTGAAAACTTTCCAATCGGAATGTTTTCCAATTGGAATTCGAAGGTTTTTATGTTTTTATTTAACTTGTATTAAAGGGAATAAATTTTTCATATTCGATATAAGTTACTGTAAGATATTCCAACGTTTTACAAAAAATAAGTCAGAAATATTGAAAAGAATGCAAACTTTGATGTCGCATATCTCCATAACTATTGATATTAGGTCATAGTAGCTTGAACATTTTCGACTCATAATCAAAGCAGGAATATAGTCCTGCGAGGTTATTAATGTTTTCCAAATAACCCTGTATAAACCACCTGTCTCTAGAAAAATTAAACATATGAAAAAATATCAAATGTACGCAATTTTTTTATTGTTAATATAGACACTGTCTTCACTTATACTACTGGAAGCATTCCTACCACCAAATGGCCACGACATCTAAGCCAGGTGGTCATTTTTTTATAAATTATTATAAAATATTTATAAAGAATATGGAGACTTTTGCGAAGACCATCAACCTATAAATTATGATAATCAAAACATTTTGAAGGCATGCCAATCGTCCATTAAGACTACAAAGTCCTCTTACTCAATGCGGCACTAGGGATTGCAGCTCCGTCCGACTTGCCTCCAAACCTGAGAAGAACAGGACCATAAAGTGTCTTCCGAAGTTTGGTCAATTAGTGCTTCCGCATAATGGAACTAAGTTGAATTTATGAAGTAGTCTACTGTTAAATTTGCATTAGCCAGAAATTAACTGGATAGTTCAGTGATCTGTGTAAACCCTGCGAGATCTGAAGCGCCAACGGATATATGTAAAAAGTTAAAGGTTATCCTCCTCCAGGGAGCGGCATCCCAACTGGATCTCCAAGCTGCCAGAAGAGCATTGCACCGAGTGAGTTCTTTGACACTGACACATTACAGTGCAAAGAATAAATGTTGTTTATAAATTATGAAGATGACATGATTACTCATACAATATATATTTTATGATAAAGAAATTTTAAATAATGTTCAAACCAGAATGCCGTAAATCAACAAATACAATTAAAAAATGTGACCACTTGGAGTACATTTTTCAAAAATTGATTTGTTTGCCAGAATAAGTAATAGATAATTAGTATGCGTCCGTCCTGACGAAGATACAATGGTTTTGAAACAATTGGTTTTGGTAGACGTAGAGTTACTCCAAGTGATCAATACAAAGTTATTAAATTAATTAATAATTATGTCCAACCACAAAGTTAACGCTATAAACATCAAAAATATTTTAAATGTGTTGTAGACAACAAGTAACACGATGTCACCTTGTAAGAAGTGTGAGAATTTCAAAGTCAAGAAAACAACTAAAGACGCACCTATTCAGATAATCGTACAAAAACTTACGATTCCTTAAGTCTCTACTCCAAATATGCACTCTGCGAAAACACCTAATTTTTCCTGGCCCCCTCAACCATAGTTTAAACCGTCATTTAATTTTGTATTTCATCCGATGTAATTAACAGTAAATAAGTCATTTTGCAAGTAAGTTTGTCTGGACTTCTTCGATGTAAGTCTGTCTAAATTCATTCGTCCTTGCTTTTGTTTTAAATTGCTATAACCTTTATTCTGATGTATTGTATGTTGTTCATGTTAAGCGTTATATTTTATTGGACTATGTCAGTTATTTAAAGAGTTAAGGTTATTATTACGGTCGTAGGACATATTTATATGTTAAATAAAACGGATATTTTATACGAACCGTGTATTTTACTGAGGAGCAAATCTCGACGTTTCGCTGAAGTCTTATTCAGCATCATCATCACGGCGGAGGTGTAGGCAGAACCGATTATTTCTTCTGAGGTCGTAAAGTATATGCCCTTTGTGGTGTGGAATTCACTTATTCTACGATAGAAGTCGCCAGTGTGCAATATGTACTAATTACATCTTCGGGCTTTTCTGCGACGTCTCTTAAAGGTGGAATCAAAGTCGTGAGAACCTTCGATCCTCTCCTCCTCCGTGATAGGACGCTCTCCTGATGCGCTGAATAAGACTTCAGCGAAACGTCGAGATTTTCTTTTAAGTAAAATATACGGTTCGTATAAAATATCCGTTTAAAACATAAATTTCTCTGTTAATTTCAATAAATAAATAAAACTAAAAATGTGATAATGTGAGTAACTCTTCTCAAGACGATACACAATACGGAGCTGTGTGCGTGGAGTCCTATGAGAACGTTCAAGAAGAAGAAAATAATTTAAAATGTTAAATTGTATGTATCGTTCCATGTTTACTCATTCATCTTCAAACTCTTTCCTGCGTAGGTCATTGATCCATCGTCCTAACATAATACCACCAAGTGTCCCTATCCTCCGCTGTTTCTGATTTCAATCCACTGATGTTTCAAAAGCGTCACTTTTTATAAGACTGAAATCAGATAATCGTTTTTGTCACTGATTATAAAGCCAGAGTGCAGATTTTAAAATTAATATGCTTCTGATAAATTGCTTCTAAAACATACAAATATGCTTTCAAAATCAGTTATTAAATGTGAAATTAAAACTTTTTGCTAGATAATAATATTGAAACACGTCGCCCTGTATTTTCGTCATATGCAAAGAGGTGTCTTTACTTACAATCCCCTCATATCAATGATTTTTTTACATTTTTAGTTTAATTTTTACATCTCCTCTTGGCTAATTAACCACAAATATCTTTGGATGATAATAATGGAAAAATTCACGAAATCCCTTTTTTCTTGAACCAAAATGATATTCTGATGCAAATTAATGTTTTTGTTGACCATCCCATATCGAAGTGCGCGGTTTGTTTATAATCAAATATAAACTTTTTCCTCCGAGTAAATTTCTTAATTACTGACAACATTGTTGGGGGAAGTCTATAACGTAAAGAAACGACCGGAGAGCGAAGTCTCGTTGAACTAACTTTATATGGACATTGTTAAGTAGTTAGACCCTGTCACATAAGTTTTAATTAAATCTCTGTTACGTGTTCAACAATCTTAATAAATTATACCTGAAACGAATTATAAATCATTTACTCTAAACATACACAACCAGACCCATGTTAAAACGTATTAATTGCTACTGGGGGTAAAGGTGAGTAAACTGAATGTGAAGATGATTTAGTGGGGGAGTTTCTACTAAAGGTGGCGGTTCGCGCCGCGACTGAGACAGGAGACCGCGACCGACGACAGAGACGGGAGACCGAGACTCCTACTTGACTGCATGATTTCGTATGTGAGTCAGTTCGCGAGCGAGACCGAGACAGAAGACCGCGACGCGCGACAAGAGACCGCGAGACGGTCGCCGCCCAGGACAAGTAGTGTCGCGCGTCTCGTTCGAAAAGTACGCGTATTTATTGTAAAAAATGACTGCTTTTTCTGACGAAGACTGTGAAAAGCTGATTGAACTGATCAAACAGCACCCTCCGATATGTAACACACAACTAGACTCCTACAGAGACGAAAAATATCATCTCGCCAATCACAAAATACTTCGAGTAAACCATTTCAAAACATTTTGAGCAACGAATTCGACCAGAACAATTTCCATGATATAGCAAACTTACCTTAGAGTTAGTGCCAATTTTTCTTTCAACGACATTTTTCCTTTTGTAAGCATTGTCTTTTTCAGTAAATTTAATACGTAATCAAACTATGCTTTATTTAGCCGAAAATACGTCCTGAATATATTGTCATCAAACAATGGTGATTCTTCACTAATAGCGAAAATGATCTTTCCTGGTCTCTAGTTGAATATAATTCGTTAATAGGAAACCTTTTTGCCGATTTGTAATAATAATATAAGAGCAAATCATTGTCTTCTTCTTCCTCCAATAGTAACTCATCTTGGCTTTCCATTGCTGTGTAAATTAATGACATTACAACACAACACACTCCATCGACAGACTCTACGATACTGAATGAATGATAGCTTTGATTGCGGTCTCGGTCTCGACCCACAGTACATTATGAAGAGACCGAGACACTTGTCGCGGTCTCCCGTCTCTGTCGTCGGTCGCGGTCTCCCGTCTCGGTCGCGGCGCGAACCGCCACCTTAACACTTCTACACAGTTTCTCATCATAAAAACATCATGCATCATCGCGAGTGACCTACCAGCCTACTTCATCGTCAAAGAGACTCGCTACATTGTAGATCCAATTATCTTTTAAATTTTCAGTGCCCAATCGGGCTTCCACTTTTCTAAAATTTACAGATTTTGTCAATTTAAATGACATGTGTCGTAAAAAACCGTATCGTAGAAAGCGGTTACAGAGTGAACCGAATAATTTAAAAATCAAAAATAATCACACTTTCGATAAACATATTTTGTGATTATTTATTTCAAATGTAAATCATATAAGTCTGACCAAGTTAATTTTTAATCTTTAAAAACAATTTAAAAACTTGTAAACTTAACCGAAATATCAAAAATAACAAAATAAATTTAACCATCAAAACACAAAATTCTCTATATTAAAATACCCGTCAATAATGTAATAATGTCCGTAATTAATGTAAAAATATTAATCTTGCAAAACGCTACGCTACGCTTTTACAGGTGTCCAAAATGACGCTAATGAAACTGAGCTACCAGATGGCACTGTTTACACCTTAACACAAAAATACTACGATTTCGCGATATTTTATTCGTGGTGAAACTTAAATTTTAAATGGTATTTGGTGAAAAACTGAAGTATTAAGTAGAATTTCAGCAATTAGAGATCATAGGTCAGTTGAATTAACGGTAACACAAAAATACTACGATTTCGCGATATTTTATTTGTGGTGAAATTTAAATTTTAAATGGTATTTGGTGAAAAACTGAAGTATTAAGTAGAATTTCAGCAATTAGAGATCATAGGTCAGTTGAATTAACGGTAACACAAAAATACTACGATTTCGCGATATTTTATTTGTAGTGAAATTTAAATTTTAAATGGTATTTGGTGAAAAACTGAAGTAAAATTTCTGCAATTAGAGATCAGAGGTCATTTGAATTAACAGTAATACATAAATTTGTAATATTAATAAAGACAGTTTTAAAGTTTTAATGAAAAAAATACTTTTCCCTACGTTAAATGAATTTTGCTATTATTTTTATTGTTGTGACTAATTAATGTACGACTAATAACCAATTTATGTTAAAATCTTTCAAACATAAAAAGTCTATCATATTACCGGTTATTATAAATTAGCTAGTAGTTTCATTGGTCATTTTTAACGGGTTATTTACAGCTAATTGTTTATTGATCTTTTGACCGGTTATTATAGCTAGTTATTTTATTTATAGTTAATTTTTGACGGGTTGTAACTTGTTATGTATATATTGATTTATAATAATTTGGATGATTACGGTAATCTCCCATATCTCTGATCGTACTAAAACTTACATTTACATCTACAGTCAGTACAATAATTTTATAAAAAAAGGAATATTGTAAACAAAAATAACAATGTTATGTTTGGAATTTTTACCACCCAGATGAAGGAAATGGTATTTTCCGAAACTGCGTTTTCATATATAAATTCGTGTAGTTGAAAACAAAGTTATTTATATATTTTATTTAAAACGATGTGCCACAATTTTTAAAATAATGCGTTGGTTTGAAAAATATATATTATTTTTGATATATAACTCTTTTGAATGTATGTATATGTACCACTTGCATCTCCAACGCTACATACTAAAAAACTAACCCATAAAAATCAAGTTTTTATTATACTCCCTTTCTTTGTTAAATATAACAACAATTAAAGACGAATTAAAACAGATAACATAACACTAAACTTGCAGGAATTCAATATATTTCTAAAATGTCAGATGTTTTGAGCTTTGATAAGACACTGCATGCTTTGAAGATTAAATTCTAAAAAGATTTGTCAGTCAATTTAATCAAGATTTTGATAGATTCAATTTTCGGCAATTTCGAATTTTTGAATTTCCAGCATCAAATGATTTAAAATAGTCAGAATCAGATTTGTTGATGTAAAATTCTTCAACACTAAGCAGAAATCTAAAATGTTTAAATTCTATGGTTTCCAATTTGAAAAAACCATTGAAGTTTAGAAAAATTCAAAATTATACCATAATTATTTATAAAAAATTAACGAAAATGTCTTAGATCATTTTCATCGTCGCCACGAGTCTACCTGCAAAGTTTCAGCTCGATTGGATTACGGGGAAAGGGTTAAAAATCGATCCAAAGTTTTTTCGACAGACAAGCAGACGCTACGAGTTAAAAGAAGGGGAGTAAAAATATCGACCTTTTTCCGTTCTTATCTAACTACAGTATATTGGAAAGATGAGGGTACGTCCTTTCATTTTTTGAAGCCTAGACTGCGCCTTTGTTCATGATCATCCTTTATCTTTTTGATATACGTTTCAGAGACTCCTTTGTCGTACTGAGTAAGACAGATGATAGCTACAGAGAATGCGGACTAATTATTGAGGCCAAATCTTTGGCACGATCTTTAGGGGCATTCAAGAAAGAGTGAAGTTCAAGGTATTCACGCACGAATAACGCATGTGGTGAGTAAGTTAGTTTGTGTGATAGAACTTTAAGAAAGGAAATTCTATTATCAGGTATGTGATGATCTATAAAGATTCATTTCTAAATATCCACAATGGGCCCGTAGTGTCAATACTATAAAGGCCTGCAAAATATAAAAATATCTAAGAAAGGATGAATGGAAATGCAATCATCAAGAAAGAGGTGCAGGAAGAAAATGATTGAATGACTAAATGAGGTTTATGAATGATTCAAAGATAGATTTCTTTAGATATTTCAACAATATAAATCGTTTTTGGTGTTTTTTTTTAGAACTACAGAAATTAAAAATGAAAGAAATTACGTACAAATTGTGGTAATATCCAGAAAATAATTGAAAAATGGTTAAAAAGTATATGGTAAGTGTACGTGGAAGTTGATCATACATACTATAGTTTAATATACGTATTAGTACATAAATACATATTATATTTAAAAATATATGTTATACTATTATTACTTATCTCATTGTGTACCTACATAACGTAGCAAAACTTTGGCAAGTAAGATATATAGCAAGAGGCTAATACAAATAATGAAAACTTTTTTCTTAAAAGCAAATAAGAATTGCAATCCTTTTTCATAAAAAAAAATCATGTTACTGATCTTTTCATGGAAACCACCTAGATCAGTAATGGCGAACCTTCGACATGCATGTCGAAGGTAAAACGCTACAACGTTTTGGCTGACAGTTAGTCTTTACCAATGCATAGTTCATAATCCAGAGTTCGCAGAGCAAACAACCGGAGCCAGCCCGACAAATGCAAAGGCAACTGCGGCCGTACACAAGTATAAACACGTACTCCATTCTGGAGCTCAAAATGATACCTAGGTGTGAGTAAGATTAGTTTAGGTAAGGTTGCGTTAGTGTATTTTCCGAATGTATGGCACGCCGAGCCCAAAAGGTCTGCCATCATTATTTTAGACTTTAACATTTTTACTGGACTTCTTAATGTCCCATGAACACAGGAAGAGACGATAATTTAAACCCGTATCTTCGGATGCTTAAGAGACACTGTATGGATCAATAAGCATATGCTAGTTGAAAATAAAATGAAAATACATAAAACATACATAAGACCTATCATGATATACCAGACACACGGTAAGCAAGAGCGAACACGGTAAGAACTTAACACCTCAGAACTACCAAGATAAAGACCCTAAGACCCATTGCGAACAAGACCCTGTGAGACGAGTACCCAATACGGAAATCTGCAAAACCTGCGACATACAAAACATTGTACGATGGATTAGGGCAGAGAAGGCGTTTCCGGAGGGACCGTGTTGAGAGAATGGACCAGACAAAACTTCCCAGAGCCGTGATATGCGAGACTCCATAGGGGCGCCGACCGCCAGGGAAATCTCCAAAGAGATGGAGAGATAGATGGATGTCCTCGTCATAAGACTAGGACATAAGACTATACAAATCAAGGATCTCAGAAAAGAAGAAGAAGTAATCCAATTTTATTTTTATGTAAAATTTCTAAACATTTGGTAATATCAAAAGAATGGTATGTTTCCAAAATTTTATTGGAAAATTCAGAATAGCAATTGCTTTTTAATTAAATATTTTATTTTAACCGCAAAATTATGAAAAAGAGATAAATATGTATTAATTTATTCATGTAAGATTTTTTTGCAACCCCATCGTTATTCTAATATTTAATCTACAAAATAAATTATTCTAGGCTGACTTACTTACATAGTATATTACTATGTGTTCTCATACATTAACGTTCTAGACAAAACTTTCAATTGAATTTCTAGGTGTTGAGTTCTTGGAAGTTTTCGAGAGCCACAGAAAAGCTCGAGAAGATACATAACCTCGAAATTCTTGAATGTAGTTCAATATTCTTGAAGCATTTTCTCGGTATTTCAAGAATCTTTATTCAAGAACATGATCCAAAATGACAGCTTAGGTATCTCAAGATCGAAGATTATTCAAATGAGAGGGCTTCCAGCTTCAAGAATACTAAAATTAATACCAGTATTCATTCACTGGATGACTGAATCCGATTATCACAATAACGAGTTTAATATTACTCAAAGGCCGCCCCAGATATTGTGATCAGTAAGTTTATTAATAAAATATTTATTTATCATTGAATTATATTACAATATACAATTTTGTTCTGGTAATAGGAAAATCAATATAAATATAAAATGAAATACATATGCATATACCTATACTATATTATTGTTTAAAAATATGTTCAGTGATTGAGGTGTACGGTGTCTTTATTGCCAGTAAGAAAAAATCATATCTTTCAATCAATTCTATTGGAATCGTATCATCATCATCACAGCTCGACAGCTCTGGGTAGGCCTTGGCTGAATCCAGAAGTCTCCTAATTTTTTCCTACAGGCATCTCTCTATCATAAACATCATCTATTATAAAAATAAAAAAAATATTTTTATATATACATAAAAACATAAATTTTTACCTTCAGGCACGTATTATAAATTGAACATCTCGTTAACTAACAACTAACGTCACGTTTTTTTATTCTGGCGCTCCACTTTTACTTCAACCATGTTCATACATCTTCTCATGTGCGCTCTTCGATTATATTGAAGCTTTTAACGGTGCCATCTTCCAATATGTTATATATATCTGATCATGTTAGGCCCTTCCCGGATGCGCTCTTCATACTCTCCTAATGCTTCCTATCTTCAACACTCGCCGCATATATTTCTTTTTCTCCTTGCTCATACGCTCCACATGACCAAACCATCTCACTTTAATACTGGTAATGATACCTCTACTTCTGATACTTCTGATATATCTACTTCTTAATACTTATAATTTGTTCGTTCCCCACAAGAAAGCCCTTCACTGATACATCATGATGGAAGAGCAAGGGGTCCACTAGTGACTTTTGCCATTAGATAAGGCTAAGGCTAAGGCCACATTTATATACACACAGATAATGTTAATTTACACTAAATTAAAAACTGTAATGCACATTTGAAGATTATGTTAATTTACACTGCACTGCACACATATGTAGTTAATTGGCAATTCTTAAGTTTTAAGAAGTGCAGTCCCTCTCATCATCAGGTGTAATTAATAACTTTGACTCTTATTGAATGAAGATTATATCTAACAGAACTCAAGTCTTTCGATAATCATATACTTAATGACAAATTCTTTAAATGTATAAAACTCTTCAATGAAACTGAGATATTTTACGTATAAACTTTATTATGAAAATATAGGCACAAAGGTGATTATATATATATATATATACGAGAGAATACATTAAGCTTAGGTACAGTTTCACTCTAAGCTAAGGTACAGTTACACTTTAAGCTGAAGGGGGAATACCTACCTAGACATTTCGAGAAAATCAATTTTTAAAGTTTTACATTTTCTTAAAGCTTGAAGTCTGAAAATGTAAAATGTAAAATGTCTGGTGAAAATTTCAAGCAAAAATTCAAAAAACATAGTTAAATAACAAAGTTATGGCTTATAATAGTGGCATCCATTTGTTGATTACGTGCCGCACAACACGGCGCAGCGCTACATGCAGGTAGCTTCTTGCCGGGCTCTCATAATATTTATTTTATTTGTTTATTTATATTTAATTCATATATAAAACTTCGGTTGGACTGTGCCTGTCTCACTAAAAATATCTGTGTTGAGACAGGCATAGTTTACAATAGTGTGTATTTATAAAACATAGTAGGTATATAGATATTTGTATCGGATAAGTATTATATATTAACATAACATAGTAAAGTGATTAAAGTAACATAATAGAAAATATATCAAATATATGAGGTTATAGTGTGTATTAGTGTGTTTGTGTAAGTGTGCCTATTTTATCTGTCCCCTTGTTTCGGATCCACTGTTTTATTTTATATTTTATGTTAGGGTTATAAATTGTGGTTAGCCCGGATGGTTTTAATTCATCAAGCATGCAATTAAGTAATATGGGTCCAAAATAGTTATAGCTCCTTATTCCATACGTGGTATGTAACCTTGGGATTTGTAGATTGAGTTTGTTTGACCGTGTGGTAATTACTGTTTGAGTTGATTTAAACTGTGTTTTTTTGTGTTTGTATGTGTATTTAATAGTAGTATTCGCATAAATTTGTTTTATATCGAATACATCGAATTTGTTGAATATTTCATCTGTCCTTTTAAAATTAAGGTTTTGAGGATTACTTTTATAGCAATTTTTTGAGTTGCAATAATTGGATTGAGTGCACTCATAGTTGCTCCTCCCCATGCAATATGCCGTGTTCTATAATTGACTGGCAGATTGCGAAGTATATCATTTTGAGGAGTTTAATGCTAAGAAAGAAACTTTAGACTTGTTTTTATTATGTTTGTGAAGAGTGCTTGATGATATGGGAATTCAAAGCAAGGTGGAGGACTTATATTATGGACGTGGAATCGATGATTTTATATGATTTGAAAAATTTAGCGTTTTAAAAATCGGTGACTAAAATATCTCGACAACCACTTGTAACGATATTGGCCTATTCAAATAGACATTGCTGAAAAATTATACGAAAATATCTATCTGCTAAAGTTTATAATAAAGAGAAGCTTCACAACCCGTTAAATACTCTATAATTAAATATTTGCTGGATAAGTAGGTGCGGGCGAGCTTTATTATTTCTGCACGCGGGCGTGTAAAGCAGGCTTTATGTTATTTTGTTTAACGAGATGGACCAATTACAGGTGCGCCGTTAGCACCGAATCTGGCCAGTCAGGAACGTTTGTCCGCGGAACGAATTCGGCCAATCAGAGGCTTTCTCAGAGTTAGACTTTGACTTTTACACGCGAGTTGGAATCAAAGATGGCGCGAGATAGGGACTATTTTTAGGCGTTACAAATTAGAAAGCGGCACTTGAGTTTTCAGCTTGAAGGTCGGCGGAGGCTTTGTCGAGGAGAGTCAGTAAGGAAGATAATTTGGCTGGATCGAGGAAAAAGCCAGAGGTTGATAATAATTCAAAGAGAATTGGAACAGTGAACAGCTAAGCATTTTCAATATTATTTATTTCTATTGCCTTTTTCGTGTATTCAATTTAGAACTTTCTGGATCGTAACAATTATTGATACATGTTGTGGATTGTTTTGTTACGTATTTTGGGCCTAGTGATAATTATTACTATACGCGCTTCGGATTTAATGTACAAGAAATCGTAATGTGGCGACTGTGATAGTTATTCAAATTATTGCATAACGCTTATGAAATATATAATTCTGTCGCTGTTCATATGAAAAATCACTTAAATTTGATATTCATATATTACCAAAGATATAAAGGCTTTAAAATGGAATACTTTACTGACGAAGGGTGTTTCGTGTTTGTTTGTGGGATTTAAAATTTCAGAATAATTATGTATATTCAATGTCGCGAGGTTCGGAATGTGCGAGAGGTTCTTCAGGGCGGATGTATTCTTATGCTAACGAATGCTTTGTTATCTATACTGGCGATTGAATACGCGGATTTCTATATGATTTGTGTAGATCGTGCGAGGAGTTTCTTACTAATAATATATTTTAAAAATGCATCTGGATTTTATATTTATTTTATTAAAACATGAATGTGTGGTTTATTTGAACTCGTTACATGTTTGTATTGCGTATCATTAGGCAATCGTTGAAAACACGATTTGTTCCTATCAAGTTCTTATAAAGACGTGTTTCGAATTGTATATATTCCTTAATTGCGGTGGTTATTCATATGGCATTGTTTTTATTCATTCAATATTAGATATTTGAAATGTTTTTTTTGTTACAACATATTCCATTATTGTGGGTCGTTTACGGTTAGATCAGATCAACCTTCGGTCTTCCGTAGCCGTGATAGTTTTCATATGACATTGTTTAATTCATTCAATATTAGATATTTGAAATGTTTTCTAGAACATTTTTCACTATTGTGGGCAGATCGCGGTCTCTTCAGGGGTAGTTAACCTTCGGTCTTCCGTGATCACGTTATTTACTTATATGACAGATTGTTTTGCTTTGTTCGTTTAATATAAGTAATATCATATTTTTATGAGTTACCGTAATTATTTATCTATATGATTTTATTATTGAGAGTGATGCAACTAATACTACCTTCATGAATACGAATATCAGGCCTACTATTCGGTGAATACGAATGCGAATATTTCCACCAAGGTGGGGGGACTTGAACATACTTGTAAATATAATAACCTTGATGCAACGAATACTACCTTCATGAATACGAATATCAGGCCTACTATTCGGTGAATACGAATGCGAATGTTTCCACCAAGGTGGGGGAACTTGAACATACTTGTAAATATAATAACCTTGATGCAACGAATACTACCTTCATGAATACGAATATCAGGCCTACTATTCGGTGAATACGAATGCGAATATTTCCACCAAGGTGGGGGGAACTTGAACATACTTGTAAATATAATAACCTTGATGCAACGAATACTACTTTCACGAATACGAATGTCAGGCCCACTATTCGGTGAATACGAATGCGAATATTTCCACCAAGGTGGGGGAACTTGAACATACTTGTAATTATAATAACCATGATGCAACGAATACTACCTTCATGAATACGAATATCAGGCCTACTATTCGGTGAATACGAATGCGAATATTTCCACCAAGGTGGGGGAGAACGCAAGCATACTTTTAATTGTATTGTTTATGTCTGCTTGTGATATCACTATACGGCGTAGATGAACTAGTTTGAAAGGGCTTATGTTCTGTATGTGCTTGGCGTAGAGGGAATAGTCTTCTCGTTTCTAGGATTCTATACAGGTTTACAGGTGCTGATATTGAAATAAATATACAAGGAAAA
>JADDOH010011669.1:0-46066 GCA_016648135.1 Agrypnia vestita
GCCGGATACCAAGATGTTTTTAATTTGAGACCATCATCTCTATTAATGTTTATCGGATGCTTGTAGATTTCTAGTGCTTCCTTGATAAGACGCGCATGGTGACTCTTAGGCTTTCCAAGGATTTTCGGTTCTTGATAGTTCGATGAAAACCATTGTTAGCCCACAGGCAATTGAATAACGACATAATCTAAATATGTTTTATTATTTCCTAGACGTTCTTTCTATTCATGAGTTGATAATGTTCTTGTTTTTAAATAGGATAGTTGTACTTGATTGTACTTGTTGTTCCTAAAATCTCTAATAAGTACAGGACAAGGACACAGAAGAAGGAAGAAGAAGGACGCTGAAGAGTAAATTACCTGGATCCTTACGCGCTAATGCGCGCACTCCAAACTTCGACTCCAATAAGCGAATATGGATAAGCGGCTTTTATTAAATGTATCGCTTACCTATAAACTTTATCTAATGTTATGTTATCTAATGTCTAAGACACAAAAGTTTTCCATTCTTCTTCTATTTAAGTTTTTTTCTTATTCTTTTAAAATTTGTCTCTTCATTTTTGCCTGCATAGCAGTTGCATTTAAATATTGTATGTGCTGTAATGTTTTTTTGTATATATCTATGTAATGTGTTTTTATTTGTTATCATTTATTGTTAGTTTATTTGTAATACGCAGGCAAGCATCGTGTAAAACGCTGTGTAGGTGTTGTTTTTTATAAGATTTTGTAAATAAAATAAATTAATAAAAATTCCTACCTATAAAAATATACATCTAACAAGATTTGATTTGTCAGGACTCAACTTTGAATTAAAACATGTAAACATTTCAAAAATATCAGTACCCTCAAGACACTTTATTTCTCAAACGTTCGTAGTATTTTAGAATATGCATCTCAGGTGTGGAATCCAGGTTATGCAGTACACGAAAATAGAATTGAAAGCGTCCAAAACAGATTCCTAAGATACCTAGACCTGCGTTCATTTAGATCTCATATAAGCAATGAAGACTCTGCGAAGTTTTTTAACATGCAGACCCTAACTCGTCGAAGAAACATAGCTGACGCGGTGATGCTATTCAAAATAACACACAATCTAGTTGATAGTCCGGAACTTCTTCAACGAATATTTTACCACATCCCAACTCGCAATAACAGACATTCACCTACTTTTCATCTCCCCTTTTGTAAGACCAACTCAAAACAAAACTCCTTTATGTACAGATCCACAAATTCATTTAAAACAAACTATCACCACATTGACATTTTCAACGCAACAATAAGAAACATAAAACAAACAATATCTACACTACCGCACCCAAACTAATTTGTACATTATATCTTCCCTTCTACTCCCGTCCCACATTCCCCTCCATTCGCTATTAATGTATGTTAAAGTAAATTTTTAAATTCAGTGGAAAATTTTTAAGATTGTTTTGCTGTTAACTTTTCCCAAAACAAAATAAATAAATAAACACACAAATACACACACTCACACAAACTCACTATTGGACATGTTTTTTCTTATTTTTTATCGATTGTATATATGTGTTTTCTTGTAATTGGCCCAAAACTCTGTACATCAATTATTGTTTTTTTCAAGATTGATTAATTATATGGCTGTAAGAAAACCAATAAATGAAAATAAAATAAAATAAAATAAAATAAAAATAAGAAGCTGTCATTGTTAGAAAATGACTTTTAAATGTAACATAGCTCCCTTCTTGACCATATTATTAGCCCCGCCCCGCAAACCTACCCCTTCCCACCACTCCACTCCCACACCAGACCCAACAAGTAGTCATTACTCTTAAGATTTAGTTTAGTTTATATCTGAAGATGACGCAGTAAGCGTCGAAAACGTTATAATTAAAACTTTTTTAATTAAACTATTATAGTGAGAAGAAAACAACATTGTTATTTGTAATTTCTTAAAAATATATATCAAAATTTAATATATTGCCTAAAAAAAAATGTAATACAAAATTAATCTATAAAATAATACACACTATAGGGATTCATTTTATGAAGATAAGAGAGAGAAATAAGACATTGGATTGTGTCCAATGAGATAATTATCGTAACCAGATCTATAGAGAAAAATAGTGAGAAGATCACGTGAGGTAGACCGAGGATTCCAAGTCGTTTGTATAATGAAATGACGTCCCTTTTAGTGGCTTGAATAAATTTAAGAGGGTTTGTAATGGTAGTGCCGAGTTTAGAATCAGTCCGGTACAGCCTTCGTGCTAATTCTGGGAGCTTTTTCATTATTTTGTCTTTAGCAATCAGTTTCAAATTAAACAATGTATTTTAGTTGTTTTAGAATTGAATGAACAAGACATATTTATTCAGCGGTTATATCGCGCTTTAATTAAGTAAGGAAAAATACAAATTCAAACCAATTTTCAATTAATTATGATATGATTATTATTTTAAGGAGACCGACATAAAAGATCGGTGGAAATAAATTGTATAATTTTTTTTTTGCATACTTCATTACTTATTACAAATTAACTATTTACTCTAAATTGTCCTGTTTTAAATTCACAAATATATTCATCATTATTATTTAATAGTATATAGTTGATAAAACAAATTCCAAATAATCAAGAATGGTTGAGTTATTATAAAAATAAAAACGGAAATTATTTTTAAAAATTTAAATAAAATAAATGCTATAATTATTAAAACACTTGCATGCTCTATTGTGCGTAATTTTTCTGTATCAATCCAGCGGTAATTTTTCTCTTGAATTGGTGCAAATCAGTTTCCCCAAAAAAGTGGTAGGTAAGAATCAACCTCAATGTCATTATCGAGCAGAGTAAGATCCTGAGAATGTTGAGAAAAAACAATTCGCCCGAAAGTCAACTTCCAAGTATTCTTCTTACTAAAAATACCTGGGAAGCAAAATATCAAAATGAGACATTGATGGTTCTTACACTTGATTAAAAAATATATTCTATCTTGCTTTCAAAGGCATATTCAGATAAAGGCTCTAGAGCTTATCAAATTCAAATGCCACAAAATAAGGTGATCGTTTAGTCAGTAGTATTATATGGATAACCTGGTACCTCAAGGAGAAACAATCAAAGGTGTTATAACGAGATTATGCACTATCAATATCTCACAAATACTCCACAATACACTGGAACAATCTGGAATCGCCTGACACATTCTCGTGAACGTGAAAAAATTTCTTGAAGCATCACGAAGCCAACTCGTTTTCTATACAAAGGGGAAGCTAGTGCTGCGCGAAACAGTCATTGTTTGACAAGTGCGACATAGGAACACGAAATAACCA
Organism: Agrypnia vestita; assembly: GCA_016648135.1. Lineage (NCBI taxonomy): Eukaryota > Metazoa > Arthropoda > Insecta > Trichoptera > Phryganeidae > Agrypnia > Agrypnia vestita. Next base: position 3,298 of record JADDOH010011669.1, read on the forward strand.
GCGATAAAATCAGTGAGAACAGTGCATGTAATCCAAGTGACAGATATCGAACGAAGTACCTACGTGCGAAAATTGAGCGAAATATTCTCGAAAGTAATCAGTGCAATGGAAAGAGCGAAATAAAAGGTGTTAACGGACAAGTGACTAGAGATAATTAATGCGAATTATTAATTTAGTGACAGTGCTCTAGTTTAATTCGTGTCCAGTGACTTTGCGCCATAAATAAAAGTTAAAATTGTTTTAGTATTGCATTTGCTTCCCATGGCCACGTCCTCTTACAGTATCAAGAATGCATTTTTTGACAGGAAAGTAAATACATAATATTTTATCAAAGCAATGGTAAAAATGTGATCTCAGAACACTCATATATATTTAATTGATATTCTGTCAACGAATGGAAAATGAATTAGATTTCTTTTCTCCTTTTCGCATTACAAAATTGGATTGCTTTCAATGTTGTTGTTACTGTGGTGTACCATAGAAATAAAAAAGACAACGGACAAAGATCCGAGACTCTGACGGGAATAGGAAAAACTTCGTGTATACTCTTCACCCACTGAGCACATGCTGTTGTTCTTTAGAAGGAACGAATGTAGGGCAGTTTTAAAAATATATATTTTCGACAAATAAATAGAGCGTTTCCGTATTGTTACTATAAGCTTGAATATATAAGCTGTATAAGCTTGAAATAATTATTGGTGATTATTATAATGTTGTATTATGAATATTTATACGTATATAAAGTAATTATAGTTTTTTATTGTCCATCATCATATTTATCGCCTTGTTTTAGATGGATCGGAAAACCCAAGACATGATGCCTGTACCCTGTCTAATGCCATTTCAGTACTTTCTGATCGATCGAGACCCAAACTGTCTTCATACTGTCTTTGATGCTGTTTTTCCCAGCTTAGTTTGGGGCGAACCATTTAATGACTTCCATCCACACTTAAAAGTTGTACAAATATTGTTGTGTTCTAAAGTATTTCTAAGACGTATCCGAACCACTTTAATAGAGATTTTTTTGTATAAATAGAGGCTCCTTGAGGAGGGTCACCCTTATCTTGGTTCTCTTATTTTTAAGATAAATAATTTCTCTAACGTGGATTCTTGATATCTCCACTGATACACTATGTACACTATACATATTTGGTGAACATGTCCTAAAATGGACTTGCACACAGTTTTAAACATACTTTGGTCTCGACATTAATCTCAGATTAATTTATAGCCGCACCGTAAATGGAACATAAAACACTACTAGCAGCCACGATTTCTCTCTCCATCTCACCTTCCTCTCTCTCTCTCTCCCACCGCTAGAGAATACCTACTTTATTTTCTAGTCATTGTATGATAATATATATAACGTTATTTTTATTTATTGTACGGTCCTATATTGTATTACACTATTGTTTTGTATTACATTAAATTACTTTATGTATAACGTGATATTTAACTTAGAGATAAACTGGCCTATATTTTCTCTCACCGTTCTGTAAGTTTTTGATTTTATTGTGTGTTAAAAAATAAATTATTCATAAATACACACACATATTGGTTATCATGTTCACAGGTCTATTCGAAGGAAATTGTACTACTCAGTTCTCGATCAAACTTATGTACACATCTCTCTCTAAGAGCATTTAACTTATGTTACGGAATCACTTAATTACTTATGTATTTAAAATGTATTGTTTTAAGTAATAAATTAAATTTGTTCTGGAATTAAAATTATAACTTTATGAAAGCAATAATTCAATTTATACAGAGTATATTGCTGGAGCCAGACATACTATGCTGGAGCCAGAGTATATGTAGTTTGTAACGCATTTAATGGTAGATAGATCAAAGATGGCAAAACCATATTATTACATGCTAGGTACACACCCAGGCACATGTCAGACCTATTGATTAACGTATATTGTCCTAAAGAAGGCTTTGTAATAATTCAACAAATCATCAAATATTAATATACTAACTGTAACAAGTCAAAAATGACGGTTCTTTTACATGCGTGTTCTTAAAGAATAAGTATTTACTTATTTGTAGCCGACACCCGTGAAATAATAGGTAATAAGGGCTTTTATCAATATATTTGAACACTTCTTTTATATTTCCCCGGCAGCCAATGGCGCCTAAAACATAATTAAATAATTAATAAAATAGACATCAAAATAAAAAATTTAAAAAATGAGAAAAAATTTCCGGTATCAGGAATCGAACCCGAGTCCCCTGGGTGGAAGAAGCACGGACAGACAGACAGACAGACATCGAAATTATTATAATTGGGATTCCTGTATTATTAAGTACATTCATGCATAGTGTAATGATAATTTTACAGAAAATTTATAGCATTTAATTTCTAATTTCAATATTTTTAAATAACTGCACAAAAATTTATCCAAAAGAGTTAAATCACAACTTCTCGGAGGCCATTTAAAAGTTGAATTTCTTGAAATTATCGATTCACCAAACTTCTGGGAACCTAATGTCATTCATCATTCTGTTAACATCGATCGCTTAACATTCATTTTAACTGCATTTTCAGCGTCATTTTGAAAAAAACATCGTTCGATGATACCATCTTGCCAAAAACTACACCATTCAGTGACCTTTTATGAATGCAAAGGTTTCTATTTAATCTCCTGTGGATTATTTTGACATCAAAAAATGTCAGTGCTGCTTATTAACAATGGCCATGTAACCAAAAATATCCTTCATCCGAAAAGATGCTTTTTTAGCAGAATTACGATCATTTTTATGTTGATGTGGAGCCAATCAGCAAACTATGGCTACGAAGGCTACGACGGCCACAGCAAACGATGGCTAAGATGATCTAATGACTTCAGTTCTTGAGTCGACGTAATCTTATAAGGGTTTAATCTTAAATTGTAATATTACAGGGTGTAAAATTTTAAGGGTGTAAACACAAATCTTTTCACAAAATACGCCAAGTTATCGTTGTTAAAAGGTCCAATTCAACGACTAGGAATCGATGAATTTGTATCTCCTGTAATACTAGCTCTTACAGTGGCAAAATTCTCTTCACCTCTTGCATTGTGATGTCTTATTAGTGGCTTAGTATCACGAAGGGTTAAATCTTTTTCAAATTTTGCAACAATCCGTCGAATAGCAAACACAGTATGCATAAGTACAACTACTACACGTTGAGTTCACAACTAACCCTTATTTTTATAATTTTTTTTTAATAATTACCGAATCTTGTACAAAGATGTACGTAACCGTAATGCATTGTCAGAGTACACTGAAATAAATAAAAATACAATAAAAACTATGGTTGAAGTGACACCTTAAAAAAAAATATATATATATATATCATTCCTATTGAAAAACTTGTTATAAAGTTTTTTCTCATATGTTGTAGGTACCTGTATTATATTTGCAAAATATTGAATACACCCCTACACATGTATAGATAATTAATTTTTAATAATTAATATCAATTTTTTGCTTGTTGTGCGATTTGCTTGTTGGTCTTGTGGTTAGGACACTGGCCTCGTGATCCAAAGGTTGCGGGTTCGAACCTCACTCCAGACTAGCAAGTTAGTCCTATTTTCATAGCACAAGCGCTTAGCTTAGTTTGAAAATAGTAAGAATATTGATGTGACACGTATTCCGTGTTTCACATCTCTATTTTTTTTTAAAAATTAAAAAAAAAAAAAAAATTATATAAGTCTCACAGAAACGATGCTAGTTACAGGTGACATCGAGGCTATTAAAACATTTTGAATAGCCTCGATGTTTCATCACCAGGGATCAGAGAACCAACAGTTCAATTAACCAAGCCGTTGCATACATTGCATCAGCTGATGCGATATTGACACTACTCAGTATGTAATTACTGACACAACTTGTAATTATAGTTGTTGGTTACATATAATCAAGCAATAACAAACCTCGACTACGTGCTGAAATAATAGTTTTCATTTGTTTTTCTTATATAAAACGTATGTTTTACGTCGAATACGAAGTGGGTTCTACAATCGCCGACACGTATTACCGATAGTTAGAACCCTATTACAGAAATCTCCACTAAAAGTGAATTGTTTGGAATCGTGGCTAGTTACAGTCAATTGAACAAACGTGCTTCGAAAACGACTCAATAGCTATGTCTTTCCAAAAAGGGATAGTTTCTTTCCCATCAATCTTAAAATATTACTAGATCTATTTAAGAATATAAAATAGAACAGATCTGGGCATTACAATGCGGTACTAATCGATAAAATAATATTTATTTAAGTTTCCTGCGTTTTTATTAAATTTGGTTTATTATTGAAATTTAACTATTATCGCGATAGATGTATAAAATTATTTTGGTTTCTTATTATTCTATTGTATAAAGTTTAACAAAGATAGATTTTATTTGATCTAAATATACTTGAATGGCAATTATCCATGATGACAATATACAAAAAAGTAAAAAAATATTATGTCATGCTGTGAGCTTTCTCTCATATAGTGTTACGCAAATGTTTGATTTTGAATGCGTCGTCCATTAATTTCCTGATTATTTAATGCCTGGTATATTAATAATTATTTAGCAAAACTACTATTTTGTTAAGAATGAGTTATTTAAGTTTACTGACGTGTATATGTCTAAAAGATAACTTTAAAACACAATCGTGTTATATAATATAATTTGGAATTCTTTTAGGACACTTCATAATTTCGAAACACACAAAACTTACATCAAATGTGACGTATAATTAAAAAATAAATGATTTTCAAAAGGCTTCTCAAAACTGGAATCGTCTGATGAATATTTGGATCTCACTGTAATTTCTTTAAGATTCTTCATCCTTACCATTATATAAATCGGCGAAGTTACTCGTATGTATATTCAGAATGTGCATTCAAAGCCCCAAATACCTTATCCGGAGATATTTGGTCGCTGAAGAATGCGTACAAAGGCTCAGGCGGGAGGCTGTGTTATGTAAGAGTTTAGCGCCTACGGAGCTCTTGAGGTCAGAACGATTGCGGGGAACTTTACAAAATCTACTCTTTGTTTTACGTTATGTAATTCTGAAAGGATTTTTGTCGCACAAATGGGATGAATACCTTCTCACTTAATTTGTGTGTCTTTGGATTAACGTTTCGATTGAATTAATACGTAAAAAAAATTTCCGGAGAAAATACTTTTATATTAGTTATAGTGGCATTGGAAAATAGATAAAACTCTTTGTAAGATGAGACAAATGTCGGTAATTAATGGGGCGCTAATTCAATTATATAGCTTTATTAAGATTATCTTAGTCGATACTTAAATAAATTACGCTACACAAATACACGTACGTAGCTGTTCCGAGTTTAACGTTAATTGACGGGTAGATAGGACGGCCTGGATTTACTCTCCCATGACGAGATATTATTGCGGCAAGATGTTTACGCGCTCGGTCAACATTTTTCTTTCATCCGAGTGACCTTGTAGTCGGAATATGAGACGGGGGGCGTACCTTGTCCTGCTCCTTTTTCAAAAGCTGCGCGCCAAATTAGCGTCCCTCGATACGAGCGGACTGCGGCGTTCCTCCGCGGAAACTCCGGGTAAAGTTAATGTCGATCGAACCACCGTCACTCGCGCACTCGGGCTAGCACGGGCATCCCGGCACGCGCGCTCACGCGGCCCGCGGCTGCTTCGCGCGCTTTTTGGCCCACACCCCCTTCGGCGCGCGGCGGGGTGCGGGGGGGGGCGAGGCGAGGCAGTCTACCCCTGGTGCGGATCGGCCCGAAGGTGCTCACGCAAGAACAGACTCGCGACGAATGACCGACATACCCCGGGACCGGAGGCTGCGCGCCGTGCGCATGTCCGCGGATCCGACCCCCACTTTCGCGCGGCGAAGAGATAGATAAGTCTCGAGCGGGAAACGCGCGGCGCCGTCAAATTGTCAACTCGTTTCGAGCGCGGTTTCTTCCGGAGCCTCCGGACCCGCCGCCGAGCTTCCGACAGTCTCGCCCTTTCGACTAGCGGAGCCCGTTTCGTCCCCGCTCGAGCCCGATGACGTCGGTTCGAGTACTGTGACGGGGATGCGAGGGAACGGGTGCCTACGGGACAGGAGAACAGACAGAGTCTAGAGAACGGATAAGCCTTATTCCCTTTAATGCGAGTAGGAAGGAAATTTTCCCACTCGATAATAAGAGACAAAGAACGCGAAAATAAAATACGCGTTTTTTTATTATTTTTTAACGCGGCGACTAGACGCCGCGTCATGCTCCCGCGATTCGGCTGGACGGAGCCCGGACCTCGCAGCGAGAGTTCGCCAGATCGATCTCCTGCGCCCCTGGTGGAGAGGCAGTGGAGGCTCTGTGGCGCCAAACCGGGGGATTGTTTAAATATGACTCCTTCGACAAACTTTTCGCAACGGCGGCGCCGCGGCGATCGGCGTCTAAGCTTAGCGTCAGCTAATGCAAATATAATACACCTCCTGTACTCCTCCGAATTTTGAATCCTATTCTTGACTTGTGTATTTTTTATTGATAAATATATTTTTTATTTCTTTGATAACGCGTCGCATCATAAAATTTATGTGTATAAACATATAATTTGAAAGAGTAAAATAATTGAACTTAATATTCATTTATCTAATTTCCTGATGCATTTAGCTAAAACATATATGTGTGGTATAAAAGCAAAAACAACAATATCCAAAAAAATGAAAACAATGTTTTCAATGCAGTCAAAGAGAATTACTGATTTACAAATAATTTAAAGCTTATTGCTGCAATGCTCAACATTGAAGCTCGCCTAGTGATATGGTGGTTAGTGGTTCGAACTCCATTCTAGGACACAAGCAGTCCTATTTTCATAGCACAAGCCTTTAGCTTATTTTGAAAATAGTAATAATATTGATTCGACGCGTATTCTGTTTTCGCATCTCTATTTTCTATCTCTATCAAGAAAGGAAAAAATGGACTGAATTCTAGATTTGATGTATCTATCCCTTTCAAAATTATGTTTCCTATAAATTTATAAGCTATGTTTCTTATAAAATCTCAAATTCAATACATTCTTAATTAGAATTCCTCGGCCACTGTATTCAAAACATTCCTTTTAATTTTTTTAAATTGCTGCCTTTCCTCTTTTAGCACTTGTATAACAATCATGGTGTTTCTTATTCTTCAGTCCACGGTTCACGTGCCTTCACTGTTGGACAAAACGTATCATTCTTTCTCATGCCATCCTTTTTTATATTATTGGCGCAGCGAGACGCCTAAGTTTACGTCTACCAATACGGGACCTCCATGCTACCATTTTTTACTCGAAATTTTTGCATTCCTGCAGTTGAGGTACATTACCCACTACCGTCTCAGTTTTGTTATTCGGTGAACGACAATTTCTACTTTGGCCCGTTATGAATGTTTCCATTTTTAATGTTACACTTGTTTAGAGGCGTTTAGAGTTAAATTTTAGGATGCATCCAAATGCACGCACATAATGCAACGTGAATATTTTCGCACCATGAAATCACAACTCATCAATCAAATAATAACATGGCGGTTTTCGGAGTGATATTTAACCAATAGCAATTGGTGTTGAAAACTGATAAGCTCCGGGCGCCGTCATTTACTCTTACTTTTTTCATGAAGTTATTTAATAAAAATCTGTTCTCAACTTCATTACCGCCATAGATTTTCTTATTTATACAGTATGTACATAATAATGTTTTTTTAATAATAAATTAAATCTATATTATTACATTTTTATGACATTATACTCTCCATAATATGAGCCACTAGCTCAAGCTTAAAGGAGGAGTATTTACAAGCCAAATTAAAGTTCAAAAGCTGAAACCATTAGAAGTATATGGTAATTTTTATTATACAAAAACCATTTGAGACATATGTGCAATATTTCAATACATCGTTGTCCAAAATCAAGGATTTGACTTCATTCTTAAACTATTTGTATTTTGGAATGTTTCTTTCTTCAAATTTGTTTTGCGACAACAATGTATTGTACCATTTGACTTCCAAGTATGTATAGTGAGTTGTGCCATTTTGGTTCTTAAAGTTGGTATCGTTATTTGCCCCTTTGTTCTATGTCTATTACTTGAACAGTCTAATGGGTGAAATTTATTTATAAAATAATGTTTGTAGATTTGACATAGGGAGCCAATTTTATATATTTTTGACTTTGATTATATTTACAGTAGAATATATTTAAAATTCTCTATTAATTTAAGGAGTCATACGGTTTTTTGAAAATAGAATAATAATAATTTTTGTATAATAATTAAAGGCTGTATGGTGGACTTATAGCCCCTCCCTACCCAATAATACCTTATTGTATTATAGGGTGGGGCGGGGTTTTGAAGGTATTTTATTGGAGGCTATATTTAGGGATTCTATCGGATAGACTACCACATCAAATTTTTGAAAGTTGTATAATGTGTTGGAAGTTGGAAGTTGTATGTATTCCTTTAAATGGACAGGATAAGCCGGAAAAGCCTAACAGCAAGGGCTGTGAGAGTTGGGGATGTGGAAATAGATTCATTACGAAATAGATTCGCGGATGATATAGCAAGGCTGACGCCCACACAAGAGGGCCTACAAGACTGGATAAATTCTTTCAATGAAGAGTGCACTCAAATAGAGATAAAGATTATTACTGCCAAAACAGAGGTTACGGTCATAGGAAGAAACCAAGAGCAGTGCTCGATCAACATATAGGGGACCCAGCTGAAGCAAGTCAAAAAATTCAATTACCTTGGGGTGGAATTTTCTAGCGACGGGAGGCAGAAAAGTGAAACAGATAGAAGACATGTGCTAAGAATGCCAGAGGAAAAAATACCAAGAAGAATCCTCCTGGCAACATTGGAAGGGGGACGGTGGGTCACCCCAGATAAAGCTGGGAGAAGCAACAGAAAAAAGCAACAGAGCAACAGAAAACAGCAAAAATTGTATGAAAACACAAAAGGGAGGACTGCTTGACTCATGCAGAAGTAGCGCAAGACAGGGGGATATGGAAACACTTTGTCGAGTCTTTCGGCCCCGACCCTACTAGGGCAAGGGGATGAAGATGATGATGATGTATATATGTTTGACTTGCAAAACTTGTTTCATATGTGAAGCGTATTTTCACTACCGCCACCTGCAATTGAAAGCTTTTTCATTCCCACAATCCAAAACAGATATCACTATTGATATGAGATATCTGATTGGAGTTTTTGAAGCAATATCCTTTATAAATGTTATCTTTACTTTTAAACTGCACATATTCTAAGAGGATGCAAATTTCTCCCTCGAATCTAGAGATTTAGATTGATCGGGAATTGTTCTGAGTTCAGCAATAAAGGTTGGTGTGCATCAATTGGCTATTCCGTTCCGCGTATAAACTGGATAATACCGGCTATTAAATGAGCTTCGAGTGCTTATCCTCTTCACCACTTTTCTCTCTCAGTCTTCTTACCCGACCTTACTTTTTGTCAGCTGGAATACGAAGTATGTATTCGATAGAAGAAAATGATATCTGTATATTTACTTTTTGACGGACCTTACTTTTTGTCAGATGGAATACGAAGTATGTATTCGATAGAAGAAAATGATATCTGTATACTTACTTTTTGACGGACCTTACTTTTTGTCAGATGGAATACGAAGTATGTATTCGATAGAAGAAAATGATATCTGTATACTTACTTTTTGACGGACCTTACTTTTTGTCAGATGGAATACGAAGTATGTATTCGATAGAAGAAAATGATATCTGTATACTTACTTTTTGACGGACCTTACTTTTTGTCAGCTGGAATACGAAGTATGTATTCGATAGAAGAAAATGATATCTGTATACGTAATGTTCACATAAAACATAGGCTACCTATATAAAAAACTTTAGCCATGTTTTATTTTTGGCTAGTGAAGGAGAAACTCAAAGGCTGTTAGTTAGGATTTCCAAAAAAGCTACTAGTATAATATGGAAAAAATATTTATACTAGGATCAGTACAAATTGAAACTACTGCATAATTATGCTTGTCTTTGAATGAAAAAAATATTTTATTGTTATTTATTTATTTTTAAAATCCTTACTGCAAAAATTCTCCAAAATTAATTTTAAAAAACGGTGAAGAAACATTATTCAAGAAGAAGTAATAGAATATGACTGCCATTCAGAGAGAAAGAGTTTATTTTGGGTAGCTTATTGGCGTAGTGGTCATGATGCTCGCCTGGTGATCTGGTGGTTAATAGTTCGAGTCCTATTCCAAGACACCAGCAAGTTGGTCCTATTTTCATACCATAGGCGTTTAGCTTATTTTTAAAAAAAAATATTAAGAATACGTGACACGCAGTCCATGTTCATATCTTTATTTAAAAAAAATACAATTCTCTAAATCCTAGGAATCTGAAATAAGAAAGGAACAAAAAAAATTTCACTCGAATAAAACATTAGTTAATCAGAGCATGACACGTAATCAGCGGGCGGCTCAGGCAACACGCAAGGCTCACTGCACCAAATTACATGGTCTTGATATTTTATATTATTATATTTATTTTTAGGTTTCAGCAAAAAAAAAGTGAAATGAAAAAACAAATGGTTTTCTATTCATGAATTTTCAATTTCAAAATCGTGCAATTGTTATTTTCACGGGTATATATTAAATCCTAGAAAAAATGTGTTATCTGATTGGAGTGGAATTTTGATATTATTGAATTTTAGAATCTTATTTATTTTTATTACAGCATTTGTATATGGAATGTGTTACGCTCTTCGAAAACTAATAGTTTAATTATTTTTCCAGAAGTAAACTGACGCGACGGTAAATTAAAAAAAACTATCAACTATTTAGTTGATTTAACAACCAGGGTATTATTACGTACATGATGTTCGAAGGGGTTGGAAAAATGATGAGGTTTGACCACCACTGGAAGAACTAACGGCCGACGTTACGGTCCGTAGGCCTGTAACGGCTTTTTATGGGTTGTTCTGCGGCCATTCGCCATTATACGGCAGGTTACACAAACATGAGAAGTTGAATCCCTTCAAGTACCGTCATAAGATATAGAGTCATAACAATCCACTCTCTTTAGTCTGTAGGTATTTGAAATATTTGAATACTTTTCGGAATGCAATTTGAATAATTACCTACGTCTATAAAAATAATTCAGTGATAAAAGATAAGAGTATTCTAATTTTCAATATATTTATATCTAATTTAAATGGTACCTAAATAATTTCAGTAGCTTGTTTGTGTTGTGGTTAGGACTCTCGCCTTGTGATCCAAAGGTCGCGGGTTCGAATCTCACTCCAAACCAGCAAGTAAATCCTATTTCCATAGCTTAAGCGTTTAGCTTAGTTTGAAAATAGTAAGAATATTGATGTGACACGTATTCCGTCTTCGCATCTCTATTTTTTTTATGAAGAAGAAGAAGAAATATATATAGTCTTATATTTTTTAATCAATTGATTTAAAGCTTGGAATGAAAACCATATTTATTTTTAAAATGTCGTCAATGTTACAAATTAAGCTAAACATTTTTACTATGAAGTTAGGACTTTGGAACGACTGTTCTCCTGGAACCACTGACCATGAATTAGATCACCAGGCAATAGTCTTAACCATTAGATAGACAATCTAGTCAGACCACCAAGCTACTCACATTGTTAACTAGAAATAGTGGCGTTAACCTAACAAAATTTATGAGAAAATTGCTTTGTAAAAAATTAATATCGCTAGATTGGCAGCCCTGACGAAGTATCAAATTATCGACCAATATCACTTATTTCTAACGTCGCAAAAATATTTGAAAAAAAATAATAAACAAATAATGCATTACATTGAAATTAATAAAATACTATATACTATAATAGTCCTAATCTATTTGGCTTTAGAGAAAAATTAGGAACAAATGGCGCCATTTCCAAACTCATTTCAACAATATATAATTCTTTAGATAAAAAAAAACAAAAGCCTAGGTATTTTCATTGACTTACGTAAGGCCTTTGACAGAATTTCACACTCAAAATTAATCAATAAGCTCAATGACATTTGAATTTTAGAAAATTTATAAGTTGGCTGCAAAGCTATCTAACTCAAAGATATCAACATCTCAAACTACAACATTCAATAAGCGAACCTAAAATTTTCTAAATTCCACAAGGAACTGTCATCTTATCTATTTATTTATGGTATTTATTTTTAACGACATTTAAAATAAATTAAATTTTTATTAATATTATTATTAAGTTCTAAGGGTTAAATATTTTTATGTGTTACAGCTGTTTCGGCTTGTAAAGCCATTATCAAACAGTGGATATACCACGTACAAACGACTTATTTATACAATTTTAAGTTACCCCTTCCCCTTTAGAGTAATTAGATATTTGTGGTGAAGCCCTGTAGTAATGTACGTTTTTTCCCAGGCACTTATCATTAAAGGTGTCTCGGTGTCATCTTATCCTTAATTTACATAAATCAAATGTTTAAATTATCACTTCGTGGTGAAATTATAGCCTTTGCTGATGATACTGCAATAATTCTTGAAAATAAAACATGGAATGGAATTAGTATTGCAGTTAATCATGACATAAAGGCCATCAAAGAATGGTTCGATGACAATCTCCTGTCACTTAATTCGGAAAAAAACATTTTTCATTCCTTTTACACTCCAAGAAGTATCCCAAAATCTATACAACAACGATTCATTGTAAAAAATGTAAAAATAATATAACATGCAACACTGAGTGAACTAAAGTTAATCATAATTCTAATATTAAATATTTAAGTATAATAATTGACAAACATGTCAAATGGTAAGACCATGTCAATCTGACCGTGGAACGACTAAGAAAATTGATCTATGTTTTTTACAATGTACGCAATATATTAAACAAAAATACTATTAAAAAGGTATTTTAAGCGTTGGTGCAGTCCCTCTTACAGTGTGGTATTATTGGGTGGAGAGGGGATTATAAGTCCACCGTACAGCCATTAATCATAATACAAAAAAATATTATTAAAACGATTCTCAAAAAACCTTTTGACTCCTTAAATTAATTAAGTAATAGAGAATTTTAAATATATCCAACTGTAAATAAATTTCAAGAATCGAATTCAAGAAACGAATAATCACGAATCCAAAATATACAAAACTAACTCCCTATGCCAAATCTATAAAGATTATTTTATAAATAAATCCCACCCCTTAGACTGTATAAGTAATAGGCATAGAACAAAAGGGCAAATAAAGATCAAACAAGAACCACCGTAGCACAACTCACTATACATACTTGGGAGTTAAATGGTACAAAACATTGTTGTCGCAAAACAAATTTTAAGAAAGAAACATTCCAAAATACAAACAGTTTAAGAACGTTTTCCAAAGTCAAATCCTTGATTTTGGAAAACGATGTATTGTATCATTGCACATATGTCTGAAATGGTCTCTGATATAAAATCTGATATAAGATCTGAATAAAAAAATTACTACTTCTAAATGGTTTCTGCTTTTATACTTTTTGTATTTTAATGTTTTTTACTTTAATTTGGCTTGTAAATACTCCTCCCATAGCTTGAGCTTTGGCTCATATTACGGGGAGTATAATGTCTTTAAAATGTTATATAAACGTACAAGAACCAAACAGAATACAGAATATGGTTCGGGCTGGCACGCTGTTGCAGCGCATCCGCAATGTTTGCCTGTAGCCGTGTTCAATGTTCCTGGATTCATTCTGCTCCTGAGAAATCGTGTTGCTGGTCTTAAGCTGAGGCTGGAGCACAGCACCAACATTCTAGTGCAAGCGGCGCTGTCATGGAGGTCTGGATCCCTAATTAAAGAAAGGCATCGTATGCAGAATAGTTACAGATATGTGTTTCCATAGCCGTAACGATCTGCAGTATAACAATAACTTGAAGCTATACGCATTAATTATTACATAATAATTCATTTTAGCTATCCTTATTATTTAAAAAATTATTTTTATTATTATTTAATAACTTTCAAATTGCATATATATTATATGTGCATGTGTATTCATTGTAGTATTTTTATGGTATGTATTATTGTTTTTTATTTGTTATTAGCTTTTTTTTTAATATTTTCCCTCCCTGTATACGTATTATTTTTAGATTTTCTGCTTCCCTATAATTTTTAACTATATTATATGTAGGTAACTCTTGTAATTTATATGACGGACCAATTCTTGCACTTAAAACCTGGTTGCGCTGGAATATACTAATTGTTATAATTATTATTATTATAAAACAAATTAATTCCATTATTTATTTATTTTTATTTGAGTTTTTGAGACGCATCCTTTGTCAGAACAACCACTACACCAGCATGTAAATAACACTACACACCAACCAAGTGCATGTTAGCCTTTGGTTAGATTAACACACGTGTAGGTGTTAGTACGTAAATAGTGGTGTTTTGGGCTATTTACATGCCGGTGAAGTGGTTTTCCTGACAAAGAGACGGGTACGTCTCGAAACCGGTAAACTAAAAATCGCAGTAAGTGGTTGTATATTATCATAACTAGCATTTTGTTACAATTTAATTTCGTTCGCGCCGCGCGATATTCTGTACATACCTCTTCGCTTGAACTGATTTAGTAAATTGTCTTTAGTCGTATATCAGCTTCTATACTTACGCAATGTTGACTGAATGCGTGTTATATCCCTGCAGCTTTTTATTAACTGGCCCCCTCAGTCAAGGAGCGATAACATTTCTGAGAACGTTACCGTTCCAGAACAAAGGACTCTGGGAACGTTCGATATGCTCACAATAAAGAATGTAGAATGTAGGTACTTAGTAGTATAACAAAATATACTTAAACCTTAGAATCACGGTAGTCATTATATTTTTAGATCGTTTGGAATAAGTTTTATTGAAGTAAAAAAAGTAGTTTTAATGTTTTAAGTTTTAAGAGAGTACATTTAGTGGGTCATCGAAGATAAATTTTCAAGAAAACTGCTTTAGAAATTTAATTTTCAACTTAATTTTAACCTTTCATCTGACGTATAATTGAAAATAGAGCAATTCCCGATTTAATTACATATAAACCGTCTCCGATGACATTTTGTCATTGTACCTATATATATATATATATTGAGATGTAACCGAATACGAGTGCACTCAACAGCCCTAAATTTGGCAAATAAAAATAGCTTCTTTCGATTTGCGCGGTTGGCAGCGCGCGCGCAGAGGTACCAGTTGTTTTTGCCTTGAGGCGCCATTGGAATAGAAAATCTAGAGGTGACGGCCCGCGAGGTCACCGCTCCAAATACGGGCCCAAGGGGTTCGCGAAATGGCGACCTTGGTAAGTTTTTATCGTGCTACGGCACTGGCAGATAGAGCGCCAGTCCACCTATACTTGCCGTGCATCCACCAGCTAATTCAGACGGTCACGAGACATCTCAGGCATGGTGCGTGCTTCTCATGGAGTTCCAGGTGCTGGTCATTGCTGGAGGGTGTGTCGGTGTGTGTGTGTGTGTGTGTAGTGTAAGTGTAGATACCTGACCACTCCGGAAGGAATTACAAAAATCAAAGACGGTCATCTATGAAAGAACAACATTATAATTCATGACCTTGACTTAATAAAAGTATAAACTATTAAAAATTTAATATAAAATGAGAGGCGCGTGCCCCAAGGCATCGCGGCCGACGGACCGTATTTATCTAAGAGAGCTTTAAAAACGTTGCTCTTAAATTGGACGCCGTTGTCCGCAAAAATTCTGTACGGCGTGCCGAACTGCAAATACAAGTTCTCCAAGTGGCCTACAATTACGTCAGCTATCGCTCTCCTGAGCGGAAACAACCACAAGTACTTGGAGAATATATCCACCACGGTCAAAATATACGAAAAGCCCTTCATACTTTTAGGCAACGGGCCTACAATGTCTACCGATAGAGTATGAGCAGGTAGTCTCACTACGCGCGGGTTTTTCATTAGGCCCGCCTTGGAGACCTGAGAATATTTAAATCTACGGCACCCGTCACACGCACCCACATATCTCTTAATTGATTCGAACATACGCGGCCAGTAAAAGTACGCCTTTACCTTACCGTAGGTCTTGTGCACTCCCAGGTGCGCCGCGCTGTCTAGATCATGATTCTTACGGATGATTTCTTCTCTGTTCTCGCACGGGACAACTACTTTCCATTCGTTGTCCTCGTGGAGCTCATCGGTAGCTTTGGTGAACCGGTATAATTTACCATCTTTCATGGCAAAGTTTGGAAAACGCTGTGGTGTCAGCTGACATCCACTCACCATTTTATTGTACCATTCGTCTGCAATTGCTCCCGGAAAATCAAACAAAGCGTTAACGTGCGGCTCTACCGCATCCCAGTCAATCCTAGACAAAACATCAGGGACGACGTGGTCCCTCCCTCGGCGATGTTCAATATCGAAGGTATATTGTAAAAGGTATGACGACCAACGACTCAATCTACCGATGAGCTCCACGAGGACAACGAATGGAAAGTAGTTGTCCCGTGCGAGAACAGAGAAGAAATCATCCGTAAGAATCATGATTTAGACAGCGCGGCGCACCTGGGAGTGCACAAGACCTACGGTAAGGTAAAGGCGTACTTTTACTGGCCGCGTATGTTCGAATCAATTAAGAGATATGTGGGTGCGTGTGACGTGTGCCGTAGATTTAAATATTCTCAGGTCTCCAAGGCGGGCCTAATGAAAAACCCGCGCGTAGTGAGACTACCTGCTCATACTCTATCGGTAGACATTGTAGGCCCGTTGCCTAAAAGTATGAAGGGCTTTTCGTATATTTTGACCGTGGTGGATATATTCTCCAAGTACTTGTGGTTGTTTCCGCTCAGGAGAGCGATAGCTGACGTAATTGTAGGCCACTTGGAGAACTTGTTTTTGCAGTTCGGCACGCCGTACAGAATTTTTGCGGACAACGGCGTCCAATTTAAGAGCAACGTTTTTAAAGCTCTCTTAGATAAATACGGGGTACCGCGTTTAACGTATACGGCTAGTTACGTGGCTCAAGAAAACCCAGTAGAGCGTTACCATAGGACTTTGTTACCGTGCGTCTCAGCCTTGGTTGAAGATAACCAGCGGAAGTGGTGCGAAGTGCTGCCCTCGGTCTGTTCCGCGATAAACAATACTGTAAGTCTAGCCACGGGATACACCCCGTTTTTCTTGATGTTCGGTAAGAACAAGTTGTTGACGGTAACATCCATATCCGTTACGGTGAGACCAATGCCGCGAATGATGCAGTTGAAATGGAAGATAGGGAAATTTACGTGACGAAACTGGGTCATCTAAAGAAAATTTATTTGGATGTGCAAAATAACCTGTTGCTTGCGTTTAAGAGAACGCAAAAACAGTATAACAAAGGGAAAAGGGATGTAACGTTCGAGGTGGGTGACACGGTTTATAGGAAAAATTTCGTTTTAAGTCGAGGCGGGGAGTACTTCTCAAATAAATTGGCTCCAAAATTCGTCTTAAATCGTATCACGAAAGTGGTGTCTCCGCTCATTTATACTTTGGCGGATATGAATAATAAGCCGGCCGGAAATTTCCATGTAAGAGATATCTTCAAGTCGTGCTAGCTGTGTGAATTTTATTTTTATATTGATATGTGCTGGTGCCTGGTTAACATGATTGTTGTCTTGCGAATTTTAATTTTTATGTTGATATGTGGTGATGCTTAGATGACATGATTGTTATCTGGTGAATTTTAATTGTGTCACAAATTTTCATGTAAGATTTTTATGGCGGCCCAGCGACATGTGTTGTATTATTAATAGCGTTCTGGGGTTGATACTAGCTGTCGTAGAGAAAAAAATATTTGGCGGGGTATTAATTGACACCAGTGTCGCTCGCATATGGGAGTAAGGTTAAAACTTGTGGTGTGTAAATGTCGTTTTCCAATCCTTAGTGTGTGAGGGGGTTCCTAGGCCCCGAACACAATGGTCGTGCTGGAAATTGGTACCATTTCTTGTCCCGACTATTTGGTTTCTAAAACGCCATCCCGCCTCAAATTCATGGGAATTCCGTACTAGTTGGAAAATAATTCACTATAATATTTTATATTAGATTGGGGTGGTTAATGACAAATATTGTGGTCACGCGTGCGACCATACTAGAATCATTTGTTGTATTAAATCACCCTCGTGGCCTGGGGCGAGGCTAAAGAAATCCACGGCGAGAAAGTGAACCCCTCGTGGCCTGGGGCGAGGTCTAAAGAAATCCACGGCGAGGAGGTGATACCGTCGTGGCTGGGTCGACGCTAAAGAAACCCATGCATCTAGTTCTGCGGTCGGTGTCATTTGACACATATAAATTTTCGACAGGAGTTACGGCTGTCGTAAAGGATCCCATAACATTCTGCGGAAGAAAAACACCGGTTGGATGTCTGTGTGACGTAAGCTCACGCCGTCTTACATGACGTAATCCAATCTTTAATTTTTGTAGGTTCGCAACTTCGTACTGCCTGGTAGTCGATGGCGTATGTATAGTTCGAATCGATTAGAGTCAAGCTTAAATTTACGTTTTCAGCTCGGTTTTGCGTGCCATTAAACCAAGCATAATGTATGAAACATAAGTGGATTTTGGCGTTGATTGCTTATTATTTTGTGTTGTAATGAATGCTTGTATGCAGA
Organism: Agrypnia vestita; assembly: GCA_016648135.1. Lineage (NCBI taxonomy): Eukaryota > Metazoa > Arthropoda > Insecta > Trichoptera > Phryganeidae > Agrypnia > Agrypnia vestita. The sequence goes on from JADDOH010011669.1 coordinate 21,884, forward strand.
TCGCCCGCGCGGCCGCACTCGGATTGGTGGGGATTACCTGGTATACTTCCTGGGAATCCGTGTGTTGATTTTAGCGCGGACGACTTGCGTCGCTTCCCTGTTAAAGATTTTTCGTTACTGTGTATAGCTATGGGTACTCACGGTTATCCTTCCGCGACTCATTGGGGTCGTGCGATCGGTGGCTTTGCCATGACTGGGCGCGATGATGAGATTATTGTTTCAGATGTTGTTTATTTCGTAAGATTTTGGGGCTTAAATTTTATTACATTCATGTCACAGGCTATGCGAAAAATATTAAAATCTGGTATGGAAATCGTCTCTCGACACACACGATCTTATTCATGTTTCTTAAATTAAAGGATATTTTAGCGGTGCGTGTTATTCTCGGCTAAGATCCGTCATCATTTAATTGTTTTCCTGTATTTCTTGTAAAATATTGCGTAATAATTTCCGTGATTGACCGTTCAGGGGCGGTCAATTACATAATATTATTTCTGCGTAAGATTGGTGGTAGCGTAACATAGCGCGAGGTGGATTTAGATCCTCATTCATTGTAATTAATGGTAAGATTTTTTTCAAGTGTAGTTCATCGAGTGTTGTTCTATACGATAATAGTACTTAAATAAATGTTGTAATTTGGCATGTGATGCGGTTGATGTTTGTGGGGGTTATGACTGACTATCGATTTGTGTGTTGACGAATATATTCGAACTCGGTCGGTTGTTTACTTTTGTGAGCGGATTATGTGCGAGTCGTCGAAAGATTTCGAATTTTGTTGTGGGGGTTTTAATTGAATTCGTTTTGTGAGGGTTGCTGAGTATAATCGAATTAAGTCAGTCGATTAATTGGGGATGCAGATTGTAAGAGTTGCCGAAAGCGTTTGCATTTTTGTGGTGGTTTGTAACTCCGCTTCGTGAAGCAGAGTAAGATTTTTGAAGTGGAATGTGCGGGTTCGATCAGTGTGTGAGTTTTGATACTGAAGTAGTGCGAGGTGCAGTCAGTGTGCAATTTGTGCGCGACCTCGGTCGAGGACAGAATACTAATTTTTCGTCTTATGCCGGGTAGTTGTACATTAGATCCACGAGTGTGATGGATCGTGAACTGTTAGAATACGTCTACGAGGGTTGGAAAGCAGAAGGTTATCGTGAAGACGGGGATCGTCATCGGCGCGAAACTATCGTAGTGAACTGGGCTTTTCGGTATAATTCTAATTTTCAGGTGTTATTTTGTGGTTCGATTTCGTAGCGTGTTATTCGTGGTGTTCAGTTAAATTGTATCGTCGTGGTTGTGCGAGGTGAATTTGTTAGCGGTCATTTAGTGAGGTGCGGAACCTCGGGTGTAATAATAATGTCTTATATTTTATGTTTTCAGACGTCGTGATCACTGTGATCTCATCGCCCGACTATCCTCCTTGATCTCTATCGTGTTATGTCGATACTTGTGTATCGTGGTAATGTATTCCTTGCTATTTCTCTTTCTATTGTACAGCGAGGAGCGTATTATGTTTCTGTGTTTGGGAGAACTGTGCCTCCTGAATTTTATTCCTTTATCGTGTTTAATTTTAGATGTTGTCTTTGTTATGCTAGTCGACCACGATGATGACGAATATTGTCGTATCGCTCGGAATATTTATTTTTTCTTTTAATCTTTCATGTAGCATCGGATGGATTCCTTTGGGGTTTGAGTAAATCGGTAGTTTGAAAAATAAAAAATAAATATTTTACTCGGCAGAGGGGGTGATGAGATGTAACCGAATACGAGTGCTCTCAACAGCCCTAAATTTGGCAAATAAAAATAGCTTGTTTCGATTTGCGCGGTTGGCAGCGCGCGCGCAGGGGTACCAGTTGTTTTTGCCTTGCGGCGCCATTGGAATAGAAAAAATCTAGAGGTGACAGCCCGCGAGATCACCGCTCCAAATACGGGCCCAAGGGGTTCGCGAAATGGCGACCTTGGTAAGTTTTTATCGAGATTCAAGGTGATGCGATACAGCAATAATCGTCCGTGGTCTTTGTATTTTGTTCGGTTGTCGGTTGTCTAATATAAATCTTTTTAGGGCCCGTAGAAGCGTCCTTTTTTCTGCCCGCGTGACGGCCTGAGCAGGCCGTATGCGTGCTGTTATCGATGCCTGAGATGAAGCGGCGTCTTGGGGCGCGTCGGCAGACCACAGGATTGCCGGGATGCTGCCAGTCCAACGCCGCTGAGAACGCCATTGGGACCCGTTAGCCTCGTTTGAGCATCGCCGAGGGAGAGGACCAGGCAGATGGGGTCGCCATCGCTGCCGCACCCCATCCTGTTGACTACCACATCGCAAAAAGGGGGTACATAATTAATAGCGTGTCGTGACCTGCGCCATGTGTTATCACGCTGTGCTGCATCCCGGATGAACTTTAATGTTAATAACCCAGATTAGAATCAGTGTCTGTTTGTAAATTGTGCGTCGCCCTTCATTTTGTTTTAAGATCCCGCCTGGCGCCGGCGTTACCAGGGCCGTTCGCCAGAGCTAGTTATTTTCTTTCTAAACCCAATTTTTATGTTTTTTTCCTTGTATGAAATGATTTCATAAGTTTTTTATTTGTAATTCAATTCCTACCCGGTCCATCGGCCGCGATGCCTAGGAGCACGCGCCTCTCATTTTATATTAAATTTTTAATAGTTTATACTTTTATTGAGTCGAGATCCATGAATTATAATGTTGTTCTTTCATAGATGACCGTCTTTGATTTTGTAATTCCTTCCGGAGTGGTCAGGTATCTACACTTACACTACACACACACACACCGACACACCCTCCAGCAATGACCAGCACCTGGAACTCCATGAGAAGCACGCACCATGCCTGAGATGTCTCGTGACCGTCTGAATTAGCTGGTGGATGCACGGCAAGTATGGGTGGACTGGCGCTCTATCCGCCAGTGCCGTAGCAATACATGGCAGAATATCTCAAAAAACAACACGCAGAAAATTCTGAATGGCCGTGAAAACCTGAGAACATTTTTAGAAAGAATTTTATGTATTGGTCTCTTTTGTGAAAGCAGGTAATAGCATTTATCATCTTAATACTATTTTCTGCAACAGTTTCCAGATAAGGTATTTGTGCAAAACAAATTATTTATTGACATTGACATAATTTATTTATTTAGATGACATTACATTAAATAACATTACAAATATAATTATACAATAATAATTTATCATAAAATCATATAATAAAATATGTAACTACCCAACTAGGCTGGCCTGTTTTAGGGCAAGTTATATATTTCATTTTAAAACATAATATTCGACTGTAGGTACTCAATAGTATATATAATTAATTAATGATTTAGAGTTCAAGTAAATTAGTACATTATAAATTTTTTAATTAGATTAATACAATTCAAATATTTTAATTTTAATTTTATATTATTTTTTTATTAGGTTCTATTTAGATACAATTTGTACATGTTTAATATAATAGTATGTATGTATAATGATATTGTTGATATTATTGTTCTTAGTCCTCCTCACTAGGGGTTCCTGTGCTGAGGCGGACTGGTTTATACATATTTATTTTCTATTTTTAAATTACTGCGTAGTTTTCAATATTCCTTCTTATTTATCTGCATCGACTTGTTTTAGCCATGCTTTTATCTTTTTTTTGAACTCTTCAATCTTTTCAATATTTTTGAAGGTTGGGGGAAGGATGTTGTAGAGTTTTGTTGCAAAATAGATATAGCTTCTTTGGCCAAAAGTTGTATTGTAAGTTGGTATATTTCTATTTACCATTTTACTGCCTCTCGTATTACATGCCGGTGTTCTATTGTTTTGTTTTGGGTCTTTAAATTGGTGGAAGAGAATACTCTTGGCATATATTTGTTTTATGTTCGGTACGTCAAAACATTTAAATATCTCTTTTGAGGGCGTTCTGATTGGAAGTTTTAAAATGGTTTTTATAATGCTCTTTTGCGATATATTTAAATGGTTGATATAGTTTGTTGTGGCAGATCCCCATGCTAAGATTCCATACTCAATCCGAGAATGACATAAGGCAAAGTCAACTTTTTAAATATCTTCCTTAGATAGTATATTTCTTATATTTTTAAAGAAATATATAAGTTTTGTGAGCTTTTTAATGATTATATTAATGTGAGAGTTCCATCGAAGATTTTCAACTATTTCTACTCCAAGATATTTAATGTTTTTTGCCTTCGTGATGGTGGGGCAAGAGCACTGGAATCGTTAGTTTTTGAATTCATGTAATTTAAGAGAGTAGTCTTTACCAGGTTGTCCTGTTGAGTTTATTGAGAAAGCTAGGTATTTTGTTTTACTCTTATGTTAAGTGAAAGCGAGTTCATCCTTAGCCTGTTTTGAAGTATTGTGAGTCCATGTTCAGCCTCTTTGTGTGTGTCCATCCAGTTTTTCATGGAAGAATAAGACGGTATCGTCAGCAAAACTAATTATGTTTCCTTTGATGGGAAGTTTGGTAATTTTATTTATATAAATAAGAAATAAGATTGGTCCCAAAACACTACCTTGAAGGACTCCGTAGTTTATTGAAAGAGGTTTACTTTTTCTTTGGCCAATTTGTACTTGTGTTCGTCCTGATATATAGGTCATCAGTAAATTTTGTGTTGCCTTAGACATCCCAATTTTTTTAAGTTTTGTGGATAGAATTTTATGATCTATTTTTTGCCGTCATCTATATTTTTTATGGCTATTCTTGTGAAGTTTTCTATTGCGTCAATAGTACCTAAGTTTTCCCGAAATCCATATTGAGTTGGGGATAATATTTTATTGTATTCCAGAAAATTTACGATTTGCTTTATCAGAATTATTTTCTAGGATTTTTGAGAAGGTGCTTAAGATACTTATAGGGCGATAGTTATTTATGTCATTTTTGATTCCATTTTTATAAACTGGCAAGACTGTAGCATTCTTAAGGCAATTTGGAAAAGTTCCTTTAGATATAGACAGATTGATAAGGTATGTTAAAGGGAGGATCAATTCGTCTTGTAGATATTTTATTGTTTTATTTGAGATTGGATCATTTCCAGATGACGTATTGTTGTCAAGTGAAGCGATGATAGTTTTTAATTCGTTGTTTGATATTTGTCTTAGATTTTGTTTATTATCTTGGAACAAGTCTTCATCAGTATCTGTTTCTATTTCATTGATTGTTGGTTTTTTAATCTTATTTGCTAAGTGAGATGGTTGGTTGGTGAGATGTTGGTGAAAAATTTGTTTACGTATACTAAAATTTTGTCAGGATGCTCTTCGAATAAAGTAGGAGACATGTCTATATTTAATTCTGTAATCATTTTCTGGGTACATGAGTTTAGAGTTAGCCATATTTTTGTGGAATCATTATTACATTCATCTATTTTTCGTTTATAGTAAAGTTCCTTAGTATTACATATAAATTTTTTGCATATATTTCTGTACCTTTTATAGAATCTCAATTTAAAAATATCATAAGGATTTTTTTGACTTTTATGTGTATTTCATCTCTTTTCCTTATACAGTTAATTATGTTTTGTGTAATATGTTTATTTTTATAAGATATATTATTTTCAATCAGTGTGGTATTAGATGTTATTTCATGTTGAATAATTTCATTAAAGTAATTCCAAGCAGAATTTGTATCAGCTATTTCAAAAAGGTTTGTCCATTTGTCCGTGTTGTAAATTGTTTTTAACTTCATTTCAATTTGTTACGGACTTTTGCAGTACGGTTTTATGGATTTGTTTCATTCTTTTTTTATTTTTGATAATGGAGAGGATAGTTGAGTTATGGTCAGTAATGGTGGATGTATATATGATAGCTTGATTTTGTTTACTTGTTTTACTAAAAATATGGTCGATACAAGTTTTGCTTGCATTGGATATTCGAGTTGGTTCATTAATAAGGCTTTTGAATCCGTGATGTGCAAGAGTCTGCATATAGTCATATTTTTTTGGGTGCCCATTTTCAAGAATATCGATATTAATATCTCCGATAAGAAACACATTATTGGTATTTTTGAGTAAATTAAGCTCGTGCGATAGGGAGTTAAGAAATGGTTCTAGATTTTTTTTGAGGGTGATCGATAGATTGCTCGTATGGTTGTATTATTTTCGATTGACAACTTTAGACAGTGTGCATTGTTAATATTAATCTCTCTAACATCAGCTTCTATGTCTTCATTAATGTATATTACTAAACAATCACTTTTCCCATTATTCAATAACTTTGAGTAAGGGATATATTTGTCTATTTGTAACGCAGAGTATTCATCGGTAATCCAACATTCGTTAAGTATAATTATGTCCCAATTCAATTTAAGACTTTTGATTAATATTTGTATAATTCATCGGAGTTTTTATTAATGCTCCTTATATTTTTATGTAAAATGTTAAAGTTGTGTTTCGGTAATATCAAGTTTTCCGGATTAGAAAGAGTTATTGTTTCATGCATATTGGTATTAGTGTAATTTATATTTTTTATATATATATATTACATATTATTATTATTATATATATATATATATAATCTTCGGCGGAGCCTGTAACCGCTAGTGTAATCCCCAGGTGGCGGATAGGGGAATGCTCGCCAGATATGGAGGGCAGGAGGGAAATAAAATACCTCTCGCGGACCAACAGGTAGTAGCGTCTGTTCCCCATGTTAGGGGCGGCTACAAACAGCGTCTGATCCCCATGTTAGGGGCGGCTACAAACAGCGTCTGATCCCCATGTTAGGGGCGGCTGAAAATAAACGCACCAACCCGCATGGCAAGCGTGGTGCGTATATGCCAAAAACCTTCCTAAAGATTTTAAATGCAGTCGAGTTTTAAAACAGGAATACCCCAGGTAAGTAGAACAAATTGTTCAGAATCTCACATCGCAAAGCCGATCAGCCCCGAGGACTCTGGGGGCGGCAAAAATTCGAAATCGAACAAAAAAATGACACTACATATCGCAACCAACAATGTAAGGACTCTGAGACAAGAGGAGGGCCAACTGAGACTTGAATATGAATTAAAGGACGTAAATTGGGACACAGTAGAAATATGCGAGACAAGATTAAAAGGAGAACAAGCAACAATATTACCATCTGGACACCTTTTGTATGGAAACAACGAACAAGCATCCGTAAGAGGAGTTGCAATTCTAGTTAACAAAAACATTAAAAAATACATTACTAAAATGAGCAGCATAACACATAGGGTTATATACTTAATACTTAAGATAAATGAAAAATTCAGTATACAAATTATACACGCATATGCCCCAACAAGTGCCTCTGATGACGAGGAAATTGAATACGAGGACATTACCAAGGCCAAGAAAAGTGAGAAAGTTAGACTGACGATAGTTTCAGGAGACTTCAACGCGAAAATCGGTAATAGAAAACCTGGAGACCCACAAAACATCGGACCTTTCGGACTAGGAAATAGAAACGAAAGAGGAGAAATATTACTGGACTACTTGCAAAAAGAAAAACTGTACTGTCTAATTACCTTCTTGAAAAACAGAAAAAATGGACGTGGAGAAGCCCAGACGGAATTACTAAAAATGAAATTGATTTTATCATATCAGACGATAGAAAATATTGCAAAGATGTATTAGTACTAAACAAAATTGACACTGGTAGTGACCATCGTTTAGTCAGAGCCAAATTCCAAATAAACACTAAAATGGAATGAAGAAAAATGGTAACGATAAAAAAGTTGAATCATCTCAACATGGAAACACTATCGCAAAACAATAACGTTATACAGAACACATTACAGAATAAACTTGAAGATAAAAATACCCTCAAACAAATGGATTTAAACGAATTAAATAACAAAATAGTAGAAGACATACACACCACCCTGAAAAAAGTCTCTTTCAGACACGATAGAACACAAAAGATATCCGAAGAAACAACCAAATTGATCGAAGAAAGGAAAACTTTAGATAGAAACACAGAAAGATACAAAATGTTGAATAAAACAATAAAAAGAAATATAAGAAGAGACATAAGAAAATTTAATACCAATTTGATAATACAGATCATAGAAACAAATAAAAATATGAAAATTCTTAAACGAATAAACTCAAAGGGAAACTCTGCTATAACAAAAATTAAAAACCAAAACAATGAAATTGTGAGAGACAAACTAGAGATCACTAATACAGTTAAAACATTCTACGAGGATCTCTACACAACAAACATCAACGAGGGACAGCACAGTGAAATCCGAGTGTTAAATGTAGGATCAGAAGAACTCGCCAAAATAGATACCGATGAAATAGATAAAGCATTAAAACAAATGAAAAACAACAAAGCTCCGGGAGAAGACAACGTAACATCTGACATTCTGAGGTTAGGTGGAGAAAACCTTAAATAAGCCTTAGTACTATTGTACAATAAATGTATAGAAAATGGAAAAATTCCTGACGCTTGGCACAACGCGGAAGTTAAACGGTTATTTAAAAAAGTAGATAGTGACAATTTAGAAAACTACCGCCCAATTAGTCTACTTTCACACCTATACAAACTATTCACAAAAATTATTACAAACAGGTTTACCAATAAATTTGACCAGTACCAACCAATAGAATAAGCTGGGTTTCGAAGAGGCTTTGGGACGAGGCATCACATACAAACAATTCGGTTACTTATTGAAAAGGCAACAGAATATAATATCACTCTCCATATGGCCTTTATTGATTATAAGAAGGCATTCGATTCAATTGAGACGTGGGCGATCATAAAAGCGCTCGAAAATGCACGAATCGACTCAAGATATACGAGACTGATAAAATACATATATGAAAATGCAACCATGAGCGTGACAATAGATGAAGACACGAAGACAGAAAGCTTCAAAATCGTAAAAGGTGTGCGACAAGGTGAAACAATCTCACCAAAACTCTTTACACTTGCCTTGGAAAACAGTTTCAAAAACATAAATTGGGAAAATAAAGGAGTAAAGATAAACGGCACCTATCTGAGTCACCTCAGGTTTGCAGACGATATAGTGATTGTTAGCAATAATGTAAGAGAATTGGAATCTATGACCAGAGAATTGCAAGAAGCATCGAAAGAAACAGGTTTGGAAATGAACACACAAAATCAAAAATTTTAACCAAATCCAAACACAAATTCACAATAAACAATTGAGAAATAGAAACAGTTGACGAATATGTGTACCTTGGTCATAAGATAAAGCTGGGGAAAGAAAACCAAACAGCAGAACTACCAAGAAGAATAGGTTTGGGCTGGGCAGCATTTGGTAAATTGAAACACTTGTTTGAAAACAAAGAAATCCCAATATGCCTGAAAAGAAAGATGTTCGATACATGTATCCTACCGATGTTGACATATGGACTAGAAACAGCAACACCAACAGAAAAAAGCATACAAAAATTAAAATGTACACAGCGGGCCATGGAAAGGCAGATGCTCGGCGTAAGCCTTCGAGATAAAATCAGAAAAGAAGAAATAAGACGCCGAACAAAAGTTGACGATATTATGGACCGTATTGCAAAACTAAAATGGCAGTGGGCTGGACATATGGCTCGACAGGAGGATACTAGATGGGCACCCAGATCCTACAGTGGAGGCCCTGGACAAAAAATAGAAGCGTCGGAAGACCTCCCAAAAGGTGGTCTCATGACAAAGTCCAGCAAGCAGGAAGAACCTGGATGCGAAGGGGGAGAAACAGAGATGAGTGGAAGAAAATGGAAGAGGCCTACATCCAGCAGTGGAGAGAAACAGGCTATATATATATATATATATAAATATATATATATGTGAGCTCCGTCACGCGTGGCTGAAATCGGTGAAATACTCATAGAATACTTTATAGTGTAATAATATTATCAGTACTCACCAAGTATTGGGGGGATAAGGGGTAACTTAGCCTTAGTTTGACTAGCGGTCAGAGCTCAGATAAAATTTAAATAATTTTATTAAGGTCATCTGAATGCTTAATGTAAAATATTTTATTTTCTGGTGATTTTTTTAACCAATATTTTGTCGTGTTTGAACCATGCGAATCCATAATTTTTTTCTTTACACCTTTGTTTAGTTTTCCATAATAGTTCTTTGTATAAGGGCGATAAAATTTCACTAATATATATTTTATCACTTCCTAGTGTATTGATTATTTTTTTATTCATATTTTTCTTATTTTCTAGTAGTTGGTTTCTAATTTTGTTGTCCGCAAATTTTACTACAAGTTTTGGTAGGGCTCCCATTCGCCTATCTATGGTTCTCTTGACTTCAATGTTGTCTTGATTTTGTATGTGTGATCCTGCTGTTGTGGCTAATTGCTTGACCAGCTCTGTTGGCTGCTCGCCGTTCCTTTGAGGTATTCCAGCTATTTCTAAAGAATCTGCTTTGCTTATTTGTTCAAAGTCTGCCAGTCTAATTTCGAAATTTTTTAGTATTTTATTTTTTTCATCTAATTCTTTATGTAGTGATTCTACTTCCGTTACCAAATTCGTTATGATTTCCATTTTCTTATTTATGTCATCACACTGTTTACTAATAAAATCGGTTGATTTTCTAGTTAACAAGTTTTCTGTTTCAATTTTTGCAAATAGATCATTTTTTATTAATTGCACTTTCAAGTCTATTTGCCGCATAATAATATCTGTCAAGTCATTTGTGGGAGTGGGTGAAGGCTGAGTTCCTTTGCTTCTGGTTTGTTTTTCCATTTTTTTTTTTTTAATTTTTGTGTTTAGTTTAGGAGTGTATGTTGTACACTGGTTTTATCCTCACACTGTTGCTGTACGGCTATATTCAAATATAGGTGATAATAATATTTGTTACTCACAGTTGTCTTTTAGCAATTCTTTTAAGGAATATAACTGTAAAACAGCAATTGTTTATAGCAACAGTAAAAAGACAAACATATAGCACAGTATTCAACACTTCACATAAATAGGAATATAATATTTTACTGTGAATGACGAATTTCTAGTGAGGAGAAAAACTAACATGTATACACCGTACAGTAGTTCTATTGTTTTAATATCTCACGGGATGATTTGCTGAGAAGAACTGGTAAGGAAGAAGACACAACCATAATAGTTCCTGGATAGGGTGGGTCTCCGACCCTTTCTAAGCTATATTTTAGATAACGTGAATAATTACACTACGAACATGAAAATAGTTTATCTCCGATGTGTGTAAGCAAATGTGCCAGTAACCTTGATTATTGCACAAATAATTGCACTGTGAACATGAAAAAAGTTTTTTTCCAATGTGATTAAGCACATGTACCTGTAAGTTTGATTTATGATTACATGAATAATTACAATGTGAACATCAAAACGGTTTGTCTCCAGTGTGCTTAAGCATGTCTCTTAAAATTCGATTTATGATTGCACGAATACCTCCACTGTGAACATGTAAGCAGTTTTATCCAATGTGATTAAGCACATGTACCTGTAAGCTTGATTTACGATTGCGTGAATAATTACACTGTGAACTTGAAAATAGGTAGATTTGACTACACGAATATCTGCACTGTCAACATGAAAACGGATTTTCTCCAGTGTGTATGTCCAAGGGTATGTCTTTTTAAGCGAGATTTATGACTGCACGAATAGCTACACTCTGATCATAAAAACGGTTTTTCTCTAGTGTGCATGTACATGTATGTACATGTATCTTTAAGTTAGATTTCTGACTACACGAATAACTGCACTGTGAACATGAAAACGGTTTTTCTCCAGTGTGTATAAGGGTATGTCTTTTTAAGCTTGATTTGTGACTGAACGGAAATTTGCACTGTGAACATGAAAATTTTTCTCCAGTGTGCTTAAGCACATGTTTCTGTAAGTTCAATTTCTGACTGCACGAATAACTGCACTGTGAACATGAAAATGGTTTTTCTCCAGTGTGCTTAAGCACATGTTTCTGTAAGTAAGATTTCTGACTGCACGAATAACTGCACTGTGAACATGAAAACGGTTTTTCTCCAGTGTGCTTACGTACATGTTTCTTTAAGTACGATTTATGATTGCACGAAAAACTGCACTGTGAACATGAAAATGGTTTTTCTCCAGTGTGCTGACGCACATGTTCCTTTAAGTACGATTTATGATTGCACGAATAACTGCACTCTGAACATGAAAACGGTTTTTCTCCAGTGTGTATAAGGGTATGAGTTTTTAATCTTGATTTCTGACTGCACGAATAACTGCACTGTGAACATGAAAACGGTTTTTCTCCAGTGTGTATAAGGGTATGAGTTTTTAATCTTGATTTCTGACTGCACGAATAACTGCACTGTGAACATGAAAACGGTTTTTCTCCAGTATGTAAAAGGGTATGTATTTTTAAGCTTGATTTCCGACTGCACGAATAACTGCATTGAGAACATGAAAACGGTTTTTCTCCAGTGTGTATAGGGGTATGTTGTTTTAAGCTTGATTTCTGACTGCACGAATAACTGCACTGTGAACATGAAAACGGTTTTTCCCCAGTGTGCTTAAATACATGTATCTGTAAGGTAGATTTATGATTGCACGAATAATCGCACTGCGAACAGGAAAAAATATTCTTTCGAGTATGTGAGACCTCGTGAATCCTTAAGGAAGCCTTCTGCTTGCTCGTGTACGGGGACTGAGAACACGAAAATGCCTTCTCACCAGCGGGAGTAAGCGCATTTTTGCCTGAGGATTTTTTAGGGTTGGAAATGGTCTTGGAAGTCATAACTGGATCATCCGGAAAAGAATCTTGTGTTCTCAAGATATCTGCAATGTTAATAATTTTTGTATGAATAAATTGTTAAAACAGTTCTGGAATGTTTATGTTCATAATTCTCAAATAAGGAAACATTTACTCCCGTACTGTGTGCATCCTATTAATAAAAATAACAATAAATATATAGAAAAAAAATTAACACGAAACATACAGAGCACTAAGGTACCGCATTGAAAGCCTTTTTAAAAGCAAACAAATTCATTGATTACTAGGTTTGTCCACTAAGGCTACAACAAACTTCTCGATTAAAAAACTAACTATGCAAACCAAAATTATTGATTCGCTTTTCCCATAATTTATCATTTATAATTGTGGAGTAGTGGGAGAGAGGGATGGTTTGGGAGAAGAGTTTAATTTTATAATTTAGAAAAAAAAGTGGGTGTTAAAGGGGGGGAAGGGAGATTGTGCCTTTGTGTTCCACAGGGTACTTAAGAAAAAGTATGCAATATTCGGGTCAAATATGTCCAGTGATGTAGATTCATTTGTATGGAGTACAGATAGACATTGAGTCTAATAATTATACATAATAAAAGCCCAAATATATGCAACATTTTCTTGTCACGTTTTTTGACCAGAGTTATTTCAATAGGGACATATTTGTTTCCACAAAACTACAAACTATGATTATAAAGATAACGCATATATTGTATGCGTCTTCGATGTGATAGAGGAGGGATTTTATGATAACGCTCGCTTTCTGTGTATGAGTTTAATTCTAATCGGGAACGGAAATTTAAAATATTGAGAAATTTGTATATATATATATAATATTTTCAAGTCGCTCACTGTACGTAGAATAATGAGTATTCCAGACTAATGGTCCAAACTCCAGTTGACTGCGTACAAATGAAAAATACAAAGTTCTTAATGTAAATGGTGATTGAAATAGGTTTATCGTTCTGGCAATGAAACCAAGGAGTTGATAGGTTTTAGCAATTACCGTTTCCGTATATGGATTAATTTAGAATCTAAGATGACACCGAGATCCCTCACTTGAGTGCAATGTTAAGTTGCTTATTGTTGAGATGATAATTATAGGATAATGTTTTTCTATAAATATCAAATAATTTTCAAATAAACGTCAACAATTTTTTCCTATAAGGTGTGAATTTTTGACTTAAAATGTCCTCAAATTCTTTATTTTTGCAATAATAATCTGCTATGGTGAGCGAACGTGAAAATTTGGTAGTACATTTACGTAGTAGAAAATATATGAATATGCGTTGACGTATTCCATCTTCTTTACAATAAAAATCAATATCTGTATGTTCTCTGTACAAATCTACACCGTTTAACCGATCTGACCCAAATTTTGCATTCTTATTCTTTAGGTCCCAGCGGAATACACTGACCATAATTCTTTCCTGGACATTCCATCCATCCCATTCTAGATTAAATAGAACCAGTGGAAACTTTGTGTCCCACCACAAACTAATTTATAACTAAATCCTTAACTCGAACAACGCCAGGTACGAACAACTAGTACAGCTATATAATTATACATCATGCTGTAACGGTCACACCAAGTGCCGTATCTACTTCACGGATTGATAATCCAAGGGAATTAACTCCTGCTCACCGGGGCGCTGATCAGCTCTCCTGGAGTACTCCAAGCACTCCTGCTTGATGTCAGGATAGGATATATCCACATCACTGTAGGGCGCTCCACCGCCTGCTCCCTCATCGCCGCTGTCGGCTGGAGACCCCACATTGCTGGAACCCAGTTCTGGAATCAAAAACATTAAATTGGTACAACAGGGCTGGAGAGTTAGTCGCCTGTCTCCTGGACTCCACCTCGGGCTGTACTTGCATCAAGAAGTCAACACGAAATAAAGATTGTCGCGTTATATTTTCGTGTACTGCTCTCCTATATTAGCAATCAAAGCTTTACTTATTTTAAAATGTGATTATTTACAGCATATTCTACGCAGAAACATCCATTTAAAAGGTCTGCAGGCATTCATAATGAAAAGATTCGTTCAGTTGATTGAACTCTCGTTCATTGAAGTAAACATTTCACTTCCATCGTTTAGTATTTCACCAAACGAGTCCATGTATATGTGAATGAAAACATGTGTCAAGGATTCTAAATGTTAGGATATTAAGCGAATCAGAAATCGCATGAGACTGCATTCAAAGAATTCGCAATTGTATATCGTGGCTAGAAAGTCAAAAGGGAGTAAGTGAACATTTCTAACTTTACAAGAGGTTAAAATAACGTCTTGTCAATATTTCTTTTATTTTAAAACGATTTCCGTATGTGTATGGGATTAACAAATACGGAAACTGTTTAATAATAAAAGAAAAATTGACAAAATCAGATTGACAGAACTTTCTTTTGCTCTCCTGTAAAGTTCGAAATGATCACTTACGCCCTTTTGACTTTCTACCCTCGATATGTACAGAACCTTTGATTCATTTAATTAAAAGCATCATGATTTATATTTTTTTTTTACATAAAACACTGAAACTTCTCTCTTATCTATGGTTTTAGTAAACCTGATGTTTACCGTAGATAAAATGTCTCAAATGTCAAAATGTATGGATAAAATTTGGAAACTAAAAGTCGAATAACTTTATTAACACTAAAAGCTCCTCAAATATGTTGAAATCAGGGGACTCAATTATCATCACGGAACAAAACCTCAATAAAAACTGGATCCAAACCGTAAAGTACAATCAATTCATCCATCTTAACGGTCATATCAGGTGCGAGCATTTCACACGATCCAAATAAATTAATATTGAATAGACTCCTCACCGGCGCGCTGGTCGGCCTTCCTGGAGTACTCCGAGCACTCCTGCTTGATGTCAGGATACGACATCTCTATATCCGTGTAGGGCGTTCCACCGCCTGCTTCTTCATCGCCGCTCCCGGCTGCAGACCCTGGCTCGGCCTTGATGGCAGGAACATCTTGGTCAGCGCAGTTCATGGTTCTAATTTCTTCCAAGGAGGATGAGCGATGACACGTGCTGAGCAATGGCGTCTGTCGAATGACTTCCGACCATAGACACTAGGAGGGCATAGACAAATTATCTTATTATATTAATTACTCCAACCCAGGGTCCGGACAGTCCATACAACGCAATTTACAGAAATTTCCAACAGAGGGCCGCCATTATAGTTATGTACCCTGTCGCTACTGCAGCACCATCGCGCCCGATTTTGGCCTATCGTCCAATGCCATCTATACGTGTGTCACACAAACAAGAATCGTAGAAGGCATGGTTTTAGCCTCGAATAAAATGGTTTGAAGGTTGAATTATATTTTTCATCGCAGTTTTGATGCAAGATGGTTTGAGCCTCGAATAAAATGTAAAAAAAATCGGTTATTTTTCATCTCATTTTTATTTACCTTCATTACCAATGATATATTATAATACATCAATGTTCATTACTGTCAAACATTTACGTAAAAAAGTATATACCTGTGTATACATATTCCTAAATTCTTTCTTTATACCCAGGTTGAAAAACGAAATAATACCGTCAAGATACAAGTATTTTAATTTTATTTGGTGTCTTATTAGTACCTAATCAATTTCTGAGAAAACGTTACTTATTTTTACGTAAAATTGTTCGTTATTTGTCATTTTTATTGATTAATCTCAAAAGGAGGTAAAAAGAATATATTTTATAGAATACAGCGTACAACTATTTAAGTTAACATGAACTTAATAATGATTCTTATTTTAGACATAATATAGACGAACAGAACGTTACGATAAAAATGATTGAATTGTGCCTGAAATGCCCTGAAAAACCGAGCAATAAGGATGTGATTTCGAGTATGCGTTATAAAAATCAAAGCGTGTAATGCTTATGCAATATTGCAGTGCAAATTTTTAACATTAGAATACCTATAAAAAAGTTATTATTACATCGAGAAAGCACAACATTGATAAACTTGAATATTTGTTTTCTCTCTCTCTCTCTCTCTCTCGATTCTGACATGTCGCACGTGCGATAAAAAAGTCATAACTCAAAAAAATAATTTGTAATTAAGTATACAGAAATATCCACAAAAATATATTTGCTAAAAATTGCTCTGTTATGATAATAGTTGTTCCACAATTACACTGGTACTGATTTTTACAACCTTATTCTCGAACAGCGTCATTTTTGCCTTTATGTTGGGCAGACGTGTACATTTATCATGATCTCCATCTCAAATATACGGCCTATATTCTGAAATAAGCAATTTTCTTATTTCTGTATCTTGACAGTTATTGTTAATCATTGTAATTCATTAATTTCAAACCTTTCAAACTTAAAACGTCAAAATTGGCGGCGATTAAATGTTATAAAATAACTGTCGAGATACAGAAATAGCAATATTGCTTATTTCAGAATACAACCGATAGCCAACAATTGAAAAGTGACTGTTGTTGATCAAGATAAGTATAGTTCCTCGTCTTTGTTTATCTGATAAAGGACGCATTTAAAAATAAATTTTGATTGAGTTTTATGTACTTTCAAGTTGTAACGTAATTTGTATTTAATGAATGCTGGTTTCGTCTTTAGAAATGAGTCTTCCTTTGAGATAAAATCTATGTTATATTTCGTATTTATTTAAAAATTTTGGTACTCTTACACATCTCATGGTTATAGAATATCTATATATTTTATGCTCGTTTAAAATGTTTTAGTTCCTCGTGATAATGACTGAATTAATAAACAATATTTAACGTTTACCTTTAACTACTGTGGTAAATATTTTGTTCCGCAATTACTGAGGTACGTTCAAATTGTCATCCATAAAATCCAAAGGTATTTTATTTAAGGATATGTTTTTACACAAATATTATAAAAAAAATGTAATAATGAATAATTAATTTATGTAAATTTTGTTTATAAACCGCGAAAATCTCAATATTAACACATGTATATATATATAATAGAGTCATTGTATAATTTTAAGCCGTTCTAGTATAGTGTTGATCATTTTCGTGTATTTTGTGTAATTTAATGTCTTCGTTTTGTATTTCGCGATTTTTAGCTTGTGAATGAGTTTTAGTGTTTCGCAAATTGCTGTTTTATTCGGTAAACCGTTCCAGTTGATGTCAGGTATTTCAAATTAGACAATTTTCAATATATTATGTTGCTTTCATTGGAGTATGTTTAGGTTTGTCTTGTTTCAGGTTCCCCAGAAGGGTATCATATATCCTATTCTACTCTTAACGTATGCCCCATACATCATAATTTGTATGATCTTCGGTGTGATTTCGTGTAATTTGTGGAAGGCTAGTCAGTTTAGGCCTGGTTGTTTCAAGTTCGATCAAAGTAAGCGTAGAGTTTAAACTGAAATTTTTAGTACTTTTTTCAAAAACGGGTTGTTTCAAATCGGATTAAGCGAAATCTGTCAGAGAATTCTGAGCGGAAATTTTAGATTAAACTCTCGGTCAGAGTCGCACATGCGCACTGCGCAATGTAATTGACATCTGTCAATAAAATATTTTTTTATTAATTTTTCGACATTTTACATACACAGTGTCGAAATGTACAATATTATGTAGGGTGACACAGGCTTTTCTGACGATCAACTGATCCTACAGTATATCCTTAACAGGAGAAATACTTTACTTAGATCTCAAACAATACTTTCAGAAGAAATTGATTTTTCCGCAACTCTAAATGAATTTTACCGCAGGGCATTGTCGAAAATATTTTTTTTCAAGGTTTCTATTTCACTCGGGTTTTGATAATTTTACATTTATATCCATGAAAGGTGCGTAGGTGATTTATATGGAACACTGCTTCTTGGACTGCGGATAGTGTCAGCCATTACCAGAGCAATGGCTGACCACAGGCCACATTTTAGTCAGCCGAAGAGCACTATAAAAATCAGAAATATATTTGTCATTATGTCCAAACAAAATATCAAGTTACGACAAACGGTACTAGGTACCAGATTTGGTAATTGCTATATTGTAGGAGACCGGGACAATGCCCTCAAACCAAATGTACAGCAATTTTTAATGCTACAATGGGCCTGAAGGCCCAATTTTAATGGCGGTCTGACAAGAACACCTAGATTTTAAAGAAATCAGAAAGATGTATTGCGACCTCACCGGGAATCGAACTCGGAATTCTCTGTATGCAGAGCCAGTGACATGGCCACTGGTTTGGTCATGTGGAACAGATGAGCAAAGAAAGGATGGCAAGGAAAATTGTTTGTCGAAAGCAGCAGAAGCAGAGGACGTCCGCGGAATAATAGTAATAAAACAATATATTCGGTGTATGAAATTCTTTTATTTTATTGTATTTTATATACCTACCTATCTTGTATTTTATATACCTACCTATTAACAGGAAAATGAATATTTTAATAAAAAATACAACTTGTAATAAAATTAAGCCAGATCTCTTTTGGCATTATGCCTTTCCAAAACAACTTCGTGAATTTCCTGTCGATTCTTTAGATAGTTGGGTTTTGAAAATATCTAACTGAACCACATATAATTTATTCTGCATATCAGTCGTAGGCTCTGGATTCACTTTTCTTATTACCTGCAAACAAAAAAAGGTTATAAACAGAAAAACTAAAGAAATACAATACAGATCAAATAAAAACATATTGTTCTTGCAAACACTAAATAGGTAAGATAACATTTAATTTCGTCAATAACTAACCTTCCTGGCGCTTTTCATCGTATTCTCGAATCTACTTCGAAAATCTGTTGGACAGTACGCATTTAGGTGGGAACAAAGCAACAAAACATTAAATTAGTTGCGTAATGCGGCCCACTAGTCTCCTTCCATCTTCTTGTGGAAATCTTCAGTAAAACAGCATTGTTGATGACATGTTTCGAAACATCTGCTTTGATCTGTTTGCTGTCAAATGAAATTTAAATTATGTGTTGCCATATGCAAAATTATTTTGGCGTGCATTTGTCTATGATTTTTATTTTACACAATTGCAACACCCCTAATCCGATTTTAAATTTGAAACAACTCAATTGAGGTTAAGCTGGGTTAAGCTCAGTTTAAGCCAGTATTTCCGCTTACTTTGATCGAACTTGAAACAACCGGGCCTAGTCGTAGAGTCAATTACTGTGTCTATATGAATGCTCTATTTGAGGTGTCTGTCTACGATGAGTCCTAAGTATTTGTATAATTGTATTCTATAACTAGTCCAATTAATCACTTAATTCCTTCATCGAAAAAATTCCACACCACATCCGGTTCGGGGATGAATTTTTAGGGGGTTATGTATGTATTTGGAGAGGATTCCCACCCGTCCAGAAGAGTCCTCTCGTGTCAGCATGTGGCGTGTGTTCAGTGAGTGTCGCGTATGTAGTATGTATGCAAAGTGTGCAGGAATGAGCAAATCTAGATAGATGCAAATGATACTCACGGTTAAATATTGTTATTTTTTGTGACAATTTACAGTTGCATACAGGAATATCACTTGCGTGTGCGACCGGAGACAGGATGGTTGGTCTCTTTAGTCAACCGGGAGCAGATCACTGATCAGCTGTGTGGTGCCCGTGATTGGCGGACACGGGTCAGATTACGGATAGACTCG
Organism: Agrypnia vestita; assembly: GCA_016648135.1. Taxonomy (NCBI): domain Eukaryota; kingdom Metazoa; phylum Arthropoda; class Insecta; order Trichoptera; family Phryganeidae; genus Agrypnia; species Agrypnia vestita. The sequence goes on from JADDOH010011669.1 coordinate 42,136, forward strand.
CGGCGGTAGGTAGTCGAGGACCGAACAATTGCCAAATAATATAAATTCGAACCGTTTTATTTGGTTCTTTGATAGTACATTTTAATCGTTTTTTGCACATAAATAATTCTAATCAGATTCCTAAAGGTATGTGTTGACTGTTACTAATGCTAAAAGAAAGCAATATCATTGGTGAGGGAAACTGATAAAAACTGGGAGGTCAATGAAACAATTCAGCCTATAACATTGAAGTTTAGATGTCTCGGTTCGGTACCTAATGCAAGTGATGCTTCTGATCAATTTTCATTGGGTATAAGATAAGTCATCTTCTAAAGGCCCAATGACTCTGTCACAATTCAGATGTCATCCAGTCCGACCCGTGTTTCTAGAAGTCGCCTGAGCTATTTCATCCACGTAAATTAAGATATCTGCTTCCTCCAAAATATTTATAGAATGATTTGGCAAAACACTTTATAATTAAAATGCTGAAAAATTGAAATTGTTTCATATAATGTTCATATTTGTTTATTGATTTAATAAAAATGGTGTGTTTTATTTATTATTTTATGCGAGTAAGAACTCGACAATTTATAGTTTAAATATTGAAAATTTTGAATGAAGAAATATTCAGAACATACATGTTATATTGTAATTTTATATTTTGTTTGGCAAAATAAATCTCGGAGAGAATAAAAGGGAAAATTCTTAGAAAAAGGAAGGCATTTTTCGTAATATTTTTCAAAGCGACAATAAGTAGCTTCGTGTTTGTAATTTTATATTTTTATTCCTCTTTTTGATCGCTATTTTTTCGAAGAAGTTTCCTCTTCGTTGCTTAATTTACATAGTCATTTCGTATTTTACGATAAAAGAATTGGTGGGTTCCAGCCGGAATCCGGGAAGAAATTTGAAAGTCGTGGACATTGATTACTTTCTTTTCCCGCGGCTGGAAAGAATAATATCCATATAATAATATTGCCATCAAAATCTTCAACGGCTAAACAATACTAAAAATAAAGTGTGTTGCCAAAAAACGGAAGCGAAACAAATGCAAAATTAAATCTATTCATTTATTTATCTTCATAATATAAGCTATAAGGCCGCAACGTAATGAAAAGTGTCGTCTAAAGTGCACAAGTAAAATAACTAACGGAGATAGAAAATATTTGTGAAAGTTATTGGTTCCTAAAGAGGTAAATCGACAAAAATAAATAAATGTGTGATGATTTTAAATCGTAGCATAGACGCATCAAAACCCAAAAAGGTAAAAAGTGCCATAATGCTTTTTATTTCCATTTTATGGAAGTATTTCACATTTATGGAAGCATTTCAATGCCATAAAAGTATATTTTAAAGTTTAAAGTATATTTTGTGTATTTTCAATCTCGTCGATTTTTTGATAATTTCATACTAAAAATCTAAAGTTAGAAAGTAATGTCTTTTCTAAAAAAATCTATAAATTGATTAAGATATCATAACGCGGTATCTTGTATCAACGTGTAAAAAATATTCAAACGTTCCGCGATTTTTTTGTAAAAAAAGTTCGTCACAGTATAAAATAGTATTCTAAACATAAATCCAAATACTTAAAAACGAAATAAAAACATGAATTTACGATTTATCAGCTTAGTTTTTTCTATCTTTAAATTTTTCAAAGTTATGACTCTATTTTGTAAGAGATGCGAGTATATATCTCAAATCTCAACTTGTCAACTTGTATGCATATTGTACGCTGTCTACAAATACACCTACCCGTGTGTCTCATCGGTGAATTGTAGAGTTATCATAATTTTATACCAACTAGTAAAAAGATAGCGACACTTGTTTGATGTACGTAGAAATTACGCTTATAAAAAATACATTTTTATTTAGTGTCGCGTAAGCTGCTAAAATTACATGCTTTGCATAAAGCCATTCTTACCAAAAAAACCGTTAGCGTAAAACAATGCAAACCAATAATAATAAACCATTTAACGATTACAAATATAAACATAACCATCGACGGAAGCTGTCAGACGTTGTCGAGTGTTATAATACAGGTGAAATGTTCGCTTTTTGAGTTTATTTCTTTGTTACGGTATCTTTTAAATAATCTATTAAGATTCGGTAATATTCCCAAATCGCAAAGATGGCTTTTTTGACATGCATTTGAGGTACCTAAGTAATTATGCGGTGACTTGTTTTTAATATAATGCAGAATCCAATTTCTTTGGGTCCAAAAAAAGTATATCATCCCAGAGGAATATGTCTAGCTTTTATTAACAGGTTTGTATATTTTTCAACTTTTACCTATGTTCTGTGACTTTTACAAATTTTTACCAGCGTGATTTCTAGAAATTTCTGATATGTATTAATTAATAGCTATTTGTCCTACAGTAATCACAAAGTTGTATTTTATTAATATTTACCTATTTGTATTAAATCATTACATTTTCATTTAAGTCATTGAAACCACAGGCTGAAGACAATATTATATTTTTAGTATTATTTGTGTATTGAAGTATTTCTTGTGTGATGCTTTATCCCTTTTTTGTTTTACCTGTGTACCTATAAGTATATTAAATTAAATAACTAATCTTAATTTCCAGAAAATGTTGGTTATACGCAGATGTAATCCAGAAAAATCCATGATTATACGCAGATGAAGGAAACTATAGGTAGAAAGTGTGGTTACAGTGCTATAAAAGGTTAGTACAATATTTGTGCCTATATTTTTCATCACATACTATAACAAATAAATATATAGTTATTTATATCATCTGTATTTTTTCTAACGATAAAGTTTCAGAATTTATGGTACCTACATTTTCCTTTTTAAAACACATTTTCAAAATTTTAATATCAGTAACATAAAAGGTTAGTATATTTTTTAACACACACTAGCAAAGTAATTAATAGTTTTCTAAATTATTACTGTATTTATAGCTTCAGGTACTGTTTCAGATTTTTTAACACATTAGTGATAGTATTTCAACTAGTTACACAATGACCATAATTTGAGATTTGTATCTGATTGTATCGGTTGGTATTTGATTTTTCGCAATTCGACAGGCCACCATCGGTAGTAGACAATAGTTACATTTCAGTTAGCAATCATCAATACAATCGGATACAGATCTTAAATAACTGAATCAAGAATAACCGATTATCACTAGTACATACATAAAATCTAGAAAAAAGATCTAGGAAACCTAGACTTTGCATATAAAGAACTTATAATGAAAATGCTTTCATATGTTAATCTTTTAGCAATATTTTTATATTGTGATACTGGAGATTTCCATTTTGTTCTTCTTCTTTTTCTTTTATTAGATCTGTTGATCTACAGAAATCAACGCCTCCTGGGATAACGAGGTCCAGCTATCTGTCCATCTTTTCGGTGGTCTTCCCGGCAGGCGTCATCCAGAGGGGATTTCATTCGTTGCTGTATGCACGAGTCTGTCACTGTCCATTCTGGCTACGTGATCCCACCAGAATCTCCATTTTGTTCCTTTTCAGAATCTTCCATTTTGTTGTTTACCTTAATATTAAAATAATAACAGCCGATTCTCGATTTCCAGAAAATGCAGAAATAATTCAGCCTTCTCCGGTTGAAAGTGTGGATGTCAAGTTGTAATTACAGTGCGAAAAAAGGTTAGTTTATTTTTTTAAGAAATTCTCCAGCTAAATTATTTTTATTAATCAATATGTATATGCTGTATTTTTTTTTTACTATAAAATTTCAGAATTGTTAGTACATTTTGCTTTTTAAAACACTTTCTCCTAATTTTAGAAACTGTTAACATAAATGGTTAGTGTACTGTCTCATCCCAAAGGACACTAGAGAAGAAAGCTAGCACTTATCTTATTTACTACACTTATTTGCTTTTATTGATAGGTTATGTGTCCCCAGACAGAATGCCTATATTGTCCATAGCTGATGTTTATAATACATAACATAAATCTGTAACAACAT